>PVKS010001450.1:0-141519 GCA_004027875.1 Aplodontia rufa | reverse complement strand
CAAGGAGTTCACAGTGAGTATAGTCTATTTAAGGTATAATTCTCTGAAAATTTAGTAGTCAGACTTATCATCCAAAAAATACATTTCACTGCACATTTTTTTCCCTGGCATTTGGATGCTTTTATTTGCTTGTAAATTAACTGCCTCCCATGAAAATCATGAATCGAAAAGGCCTTTAAAATTCCCCTTTCATTTCTGACTCAATTTTATTTTTACTAATAAAAATACCTAATTGTTATTACATTTATTGAACATCCTCATTGAGACTGCCTCTGGGCGTTTCGTGGTGTATTCTCTGAAAATCTGAAAAGGTATCGTGGTCCCTTCACTGACTGAGAAGGTGAGGGTCTGGAAGTCATTCTATTAAAAGGGGGGCTGCAAAATTATAGTCTGGACAAAGGAAGACTCGGGGGCATGTGATCTCTATTGTCAAGTATATGTCTGTGGAAGCATGTTGATCCTATGAGTAGCAGTTTTAGGGTTTGGGAATAGATTGTTAGCTCTATATAAAAGAGAAAGATCTAGGGGCCAGAGGTGTTACAAAATGCATACACTACCATAGAAGTATGGTAATCCTTGCTCCTGAAGGTAAGCAAGGACCTGGAAAGGAAGTTGGACCAAATGACCTCAGCCTTTTTCAACTAAGAGATTCCTGAACCATACATGGGTTGCAGTTCTGGCCCAAGCACTGTTTAACTATATGGCTTTGTGCCCCTCTAAGAGCCTCAGTGATCTAGATACCCCCCCCCCCCATAGCTTTTCTCTTCTAAATGCTTTGTCTCCTCCAAGGCGTTCACACCTGCCTCTTCAGTCAGGCGATTTCTGTCCAAAGCTCCCAGTGCCTGAGCAAACCAGCCCACAGAGCCACAGGTGCAAGGCAGCTTCAGGCTACTCCTTGTGTTCCTAGAGACACTATGATTCACAGCCCCAGGGGATGCTTCCCCCATCTACAGGTGGAGGGAGTGAGGTCCAGGGGAGGAAAACAGCCACTAGGGTAGGAGGCATACCCTACAAACACCTACCTGGGCTCCTCCTGTTCACCTTCTCCTTGGCATCACGATTGGTCTTTAATCCAAAGATGATTCTAGGAATTGGCCTCTCACCCCAGGTCAGTCAAAGGGCATTTAGAGAAGCAGATTACAGATCAGTCTCAGAGCTGGAAAGTGCATTTCCCAGAGGTGTCTTCATGAGCTACCTTAAGACTTGCTTCGTTTGATTTTTAAAACAGCTTTGCAAAGGAGGCATTACCTTCCCCAGCTTGTGGGGATGAATCTGATGCTCAGAGAGGCTAGCAACTCTCTGAAGCCAGCTGGCAAATAAGCAGTGGTGAGGGGATTGGAGCAGACCTACCCGCCCAACCATACTCCTTCCCTCAGGATGCAAAGAAGCTCACCTTCTGGAAGGGGGCACCAACCTCTTCTAGCTGAGTCAGCCAGAGCCAGATCTGACCTCCAGATCCCTATTTCAGCATCTACCAAAGGATGAAGGGAGGATCAGAAGGTCTAGAGCTCCTCTTATCTTCTGAACTCTCCTGGGTCTTTTGTAGAAATCACTTGCTCTCTCCGGGCCTTCATTTCCCTCTGTAAAATGAGGAACTTGTACCCTCCAGAACTAACATTCTAAGACTTCATTGTTCTTTTCTTACCCCAAGTCTGCATCTGCATGGGGTGAAACCTTCTGGTCACACAAAGGGTGACAGAGTATCTTCTACCACTTGACTGCCCTGATGTGGCCCTGCAGTGTCACATTAGAGGACCCATTCTGCACAGATGAAGAAACTGAGCAGTTGTATTTCATGCCCAAGATCAGATAGTTAGGAGGGCACAAATCCAGGACGGAGGCCCAGACCCTTATCACTGGAATGGTGCCTACTCAAAACTCTCAAGGAGACTTAGCTCATGGCCAAAAGATTCACAGAAATGTGAGAGTGAACTAGTGACATGCTTATCAGCCCCCACACCCACCAGCTGCCGGCACTTCCTTCCCAGGGTCTCATGGGAACCATCAAAGGCCCACACCATCAAAATTGCAGTGCCGCTGCAAGTTGCTGTCTGATGGTCCCTCTCACCCACACAGATGGCCTGATGTCCCTCTGAGCTCTCTGGTTCTGAAAACGGACACGGTTGATGACTGGTTATTCAGAAAAAGAAAAAAAAAAGCAACCTTAGGTGGAAGGGCAAATGAGGTGCAATGTGGGCAGAGGAGACTGCAGAGGGACAGGAAGGGAGGGAGCCAGCACTGTAGAGCAGGCCTGGAGATGCTCAGGTGAACCAGGCTGTTCTCCACTCTTGGGGAGCAGGGGGAAGGGGAGGCACAGCTATGCAGGAGAGATGATCAGACCTATGGTTTGTTCTTAATATCACAACTCATAAAGAAGGGAGAGACAAGTAGCCCCATTTTTTGGGTCAAAAACACTGATTCTCAGAGACATGAAGCAACTTGCCTAAGGTCACACAGCCAGGGAGTGGCAGAGCCCAGATATAAACTATCATGTCATGCTGTCCTCCTGGAGGTTTATGCTGTCCCCAGCCAGGAGAGGCGAGCAAGGCAGCCTTCCTCTAGGTTAGGGAAGTTTAGTGGTGAAGCAGCTCTCACCCCTGCCACCCTTAGCCTCTTCCTCTTTACCATAGTCTGTAGAGCACTAATAGGAAGGCTGGTGGTCTCCCTGGGGGACCCTTGTACATACCTCCACAGATAGGTAAAGGATAAGTCAAATCTAATCTCTGGAGTTCTCATTCCCCAGAGCTTTCCTGGAAACAGCAGGAAGCTATTTTTAAAAAGCAGCATCCATAGACAGTAACCGGGGAGATGAGGCCCTATCCCGATCCCCACCTCTGTGGGCTGAGAGCTGCATTCAGCCTGCTCATGGCTCAACCAGGAAGCCCTCTATCTGCAGCTCCTTCACCCGGTCCAAGCTCTAGAGAGAAGGAAAGGGACTATTCGCTTCCAGAGGGAAATTCAGGTCTGCTTCAGTGACCCCCAATCCTACCAGCTGGAAGAGGTCTTGGATTACCAAAGGGAATGCTTGTGTTCAGGCACTTGTGGGTGTCTAGGGGCTTGTGTACTTGTGTATGTATTATAAAGTGAAGCCTTGTGTATCTGGCATGTATATGTGTGTTCATGGCCGCCTAGCGTCTTTATATATTATGCAAGCATGACATTTACTTTTGTGTATCTTTGAAAGCAGTACATACCTTTGTGTATGTGTGCCTGGGTACATACTGTGTGCAAGTATGTAGTCATGTGCACCTGTGTGTATCTGTCAGTCTCCAAGAAACTCAGGAAATAAATGTATGGAGTTTTAGAAGTAGAAGAAGCATTTTCTTTCTCTGAAGCCTGATCCCTCCTCTCCCCACTGCTCAAGAAAAACAAAGGGAAGTGGAAGCTCAGGGAAGGAAAGGGACTTGCCCAGGTGCAGTCCTCCAGAGAGGACTGCAACCCAGATGTGCTTCTCAGCTCCCACAGCCTGTCTACTCTGTAGCTCCATACAAGCTCCGTTTCCAAGGTCAACAGCTGCATCCATGGATGGGTTCACCTGGGCCCATTACCCCCACTGAGCTTCAAATTGGAATCTAAGGAGTGCAAAGGTATTGAGAAACAGGTGTATTTCTTATGGGCTTTGAGTAGAAAACCAACTTGTTCAACCTTTCCTGTGAGGGAAGAGTGTGAACTAAGCCTGCCCATGTGCCCACAGAGATCACAAAGAGGCTGCACAGGGTCCTGGCCCTCAAGAGATCCACCATCTGGCAGGAGGTCAGGTAGGCAGATCAAAAACTATGACAGGGTTAAAAATGTCTAGTGGCAGCATAAATAGAAGCCCAAAGAGGCACACAGGCAAATACAGCTCCACCCCAACTGGGAGAATGGCTCAACATTCCTCCCTGGAATACCCGCTTTGGCTGCTGCTATAGCACGAGATTTTCTTTAAGGGTAAATCTTATTGAGTTTTTCACATGGCTTTTGTTGCTCTGACACTTAGTTGTGTACCTGGGTGCTGGGGTTTGCTGGGGTTTGAACCTGTGTACTTGTGCATGCCAGGCAAGCGCCGTAACCACCAAGCCACCACTCCAGCAAGGGTAAATCTTAAAACATTCCCCAGACCAACAGTATCTTGGTGTATAACTGAGATTCAGAAGGAATGCCTGGATTTGGAAGCAGGAAGGCCTGCCTTTGGATACCAGCTCTGCCACTTACGCAGCTTAGCAAGTCAATAAGTCTCTTTGGGCCTCAGTGTCCACAAATATAAAATGAGGTAATGACACCAACTATACAGAGTTACTGTGAAGATTTCAATGAGATACTGCATGTGAAAACCATTCATAAATCATTGAGAGACGAGAAATGTAAGTGGGTTTTATTGCTATGATTATAGTCATGAATAACAATAAATGTTCATTCATTCAATAAGTATTTACCAAGGGCCTGTGTGCCAGTCTCTGTTCTCAGAGCAAGAATCTAACAACGAATTGAATAGATCCAAGGACTTCATAGAATAAGAAAGAGACAGATTAGATAACTTCAATACATAGTCATGCATTGCATAATGATGTTTCAGTCAAGAACAGACCAAATATATGAAGGTGGTACCATTGTATTATCATGTAGCTGAAAAATTTCTATTGCCTAGTGACCTCATAGCCATCATAAAGTTATGGCAGAATGCATTACATGTTTGTGGCAATGCTGGTGTACACAGACTTACTGTGCTGCCAGTTGTATAAAAGTATAGCATGTTCAATTATGTACTGTACATAATACTTAATAATGATAATAAATGACTGTGCTACTGCTCTACATATTTACTTCATTATACACATTACCATTATTTTAGTGTGTCCTCTACCTATTTACTTTTAAAAAGTTTACCATAAAACAATAAATCATGTTATGCCAGCAACAGCCTCACATACCCTGTTAGTAAATACAAGTCTCTTGATTGCACCAAGAGCCCACCTCAAATGATTGATATATGCCATCTAGATTTGTGTAAGTACTCCAGGATGTTTATACATCAATGCATTTTTTCAGAATGTGTCCCATTTTTAAGTGACTGTCATATGATTCATTCTTGAGTAGGGAAGCACGGTGGGCAGAGGTAGTCACAGGTGTCACCTAGTTCAGCCTAGGAAGTCCAGAGAAAATGGCAGAAGCTATATCCCAGTGGAGTAAGCCAGGGTAGGCTTAGAGAAAGGTGCTCCAGAGAGAGACAATAACATGAGCAGAAGTCAGGAGGTTGTACCAAGGGGTGGACTTGGGACAACACAGAGAGCAATAAGTGAGGTTGGAAGGTAAGCAGGGTGCATCAACTTTAACACAAGATCAAAGTTAACCACTTTCTACTCATTTCTTTTAAGCAGATTGCAAGCAATTTGTTGCTTTTTTATCGTAAAAACTGCAGAATCATAACACATAAATTTAGATCATATTACGGTTACCAGAGCCCGGTGGAGCCTAAAACAAGAATCCAGGGAAAATGTTGGGAAACAAAATGTTGGGAAATAGTTCAATCAACGCATAAGACAGAAATAGTGAGCAAAATAGCTCCCCCCCTTTTTTTTTTTTAAGAAATTTATAGCATCAAAAATCTAAACCATGATTCACTGGTAAATTCTACTAAACATTTAAGGAAGAAATAATACCAATTCTATATGAAATCTTTTAGAAAACAGGAAGAAATCTTTCCAACTCATTTTAAGAAGCCAGTATTAGCTTGATACCAAAACTAAAACCAGGCAAGGACATTCATTACAAGAAAGCCATAGACCATTATCCCTTGTGAATACAGACACAAAAATTTGCACAAAATGTTAGCAAATTAACAAATTGAACACAGACCTTATTTCCAGGTGCTCATGTTGATGCCAGTTTGGTAGAAGTCGGGTTCATATCCCCTAGAGATGAAGAATGAAACCAAGGGACACTGAGGCAAGCATAGTAGACAGACTTTATTTTAAGAAAATAATAGAAAATTAGAAAGCAAAACATAGGGAAAAGAGCAGACTTCCCCTAGAGTGGGAGAAGAGGACAGAACAGAAGAGGGAGTTAGATTTGTCCTTTTTATAGGATGCTCTCCCTTCCACTGGTCATCCTCTCACTTCCCCCAAACCTAGGACAAGGGCTCGGGAAATTCTGGTTGGATTCAGCCTTTGGTTTGCACCTCAGGTATCAATAGAAAGAAGGTGTCCTTTGTTTAGCAGAAGGGAGCATGTGCATCTGGACCCACCTTGCCAGACCCTCCTTACTAGCCCTGCAATACTCTTGATTGACTCGAACATTCTAACTACTCTGATTGCCTAACTTTTCCCCCTGTCTCAATGTCTAGGCTACTTCCATTGTTGAAATCAAAGGTTTTGTTAGAATAATTTTTTTAGAGAAAGAGAGTTAATTTTATTTTTTTTCATGTTGTATATGGGTGTCTGGGATCGAACCCGGGTCCTCAAGCATGCCAGAAAAGCACTCTACCACCGCCAGCCCTAAAACCAAAATTTTTTTAGAGAGGGAGAGTGAGAAACAGAGAAAGAGAGAAATCATTTTTTATTTAGTTTTTCATGTGACTTCCATTCCTCAGACACTTTGTTGTGTATGTGATGCTGGGGTTTGAACTCGCGTACTCACGCATGCCAGGCAAGCACCATAACTGCCCAGCCACCGCTCCAGCCCCTAGAATCAATTATTTTATTGTAGGTTAGTTAGTAAGAAAACTTTCAGCTGCAAGTGGCTTTTAAAACTTCAAACTGCAAAAAGGTACAGTACCGGCTCATGCTACTGAAAGCTCAGACACAGCTGCAACCACGGTATGTCACCAGGAGGCTAGCTTTCTCCATCTCTTCACTCTGACCTCCTCTGGGTGGCCCCATTGTCTCAAGCAATTTCTTCCCTTTGGGCAGCAGGATGTTGCCATTAATGCCAGGTGTTTGTCCTACCAACTGCAATTCATCTGGAAAGAGAGGACCTCCTTCTGGGGGAGCCCCAATTTAGGGTTCAGCCAGGGTGGGTTTCACGTAATCTACCTCCAACCAGAGGCCCTGAGGCACAGAACAGGAAAGAAACAGGAATCATATTTCCACTGGCACTGCCCTTTATAATCCAGAAAGTCATTGTGTCAGTTGATCTTTGCTCTGCAAGGTAGACAGCAGGTGCCAATGTCATGCCCATTTTGTAGACAGGGAACTTGAGGTCCAGAGTGGAGTAGATCACATAAGTAGTGGGGGGGTCAAAGTTTATGTTCAGATCTACAAGATTCCACATCCCAGGTGTTTGCAGTTCTCACAAAACCTTTTCAAAGGAAACAAAACCCCCAGCTTGGGTCTCCTAAATTAGGAGACAGAGAGAAAAGGGGTACCAGAGCCAGTGCATTATCAGGGTTGATCTCATTCACTCCCGACTCCAACCCTATAAGGCAGTATCATTGTCCCAAGGCTTTGGGAGGAGCCAAGCCCTGCTCCAGGAGACAGAGCTGGGAAGGGAATTCAGGCCCCAAGCTGTACTTTGCCATGACCTTCACTCAGCTCCCGGAGAAAGGACTTCCCAGAGAGGCACAGAACAATGGGAACGGATGGGCTTATACAGCAGGCAAGGGATAATTGAAAGCTGGAGTCCCACAAACTTCCCACTAGGCCCCACCCTCCTCCTCTCCACCTGGAGCGGAGCTGTCTCTTCCCTTTTGTGAGGATGCAGGGGAAGATGAAACTAAATTTAAATACTAATAATATTTAACATTTGTCTGGAAAGTGTTTTGCACACTAATTGCTGATTAATCCTCTCCAGGCCCCAGAGACCTCTCCCTGCCTTTGTGTCTCTGACATGCAAACAGACTGGTAGTGTTCAGACTGAAAGGAATTGGACCTGAAAACTAGAAGGTAGATTTGGGGTTTAATAAATATATGCTTTCAGTCCATTGTTGCTCTATAGGTTAACAATAAACTTAGGAGCTGGGTTCAAATGATGACTTCACGAGCTGATAGCTGGTTGATCATGAGCAGCCCCTCAACCTCAAAGAACTTTGGTTTCCTTATCCGTACAATGAGAATAATGTTTCCTGTTGGTTTGGGTCATTCATCAATGTTTATTGAATGCCCACCATTGACTGGCCTCTGGGCCAGATACTGAGATGCCACACTGAACAAGTCAAGGTTCTCGCTCCCATGTAGCTCACAGTCTGGTTGGAAAGACAAATGAAAGAATATAAACAAGCAAGATAATTATAGCTCATGATCGTGAGATTGTTGGGTAATAATTTTGTGAATGTATTTTTTAAACAATGATATACCTCAACAATTTTTCCAGAATTCTTCCAGAATAGGTGGGGTCGTATTTTTCTTGACACATTTATCTAGAAATCAAGGGTATGTCCTCCAAGAAATGGGCACGGGAGACAGAATCAGGGACCCAGGGTTTTTGTTGGCATGGATAGGATAGAACTCTAGCGTATCCTGGGGAACATAGGACACTGACAGCTTCTCATACTTACATTCCCTGGCAGGGGGCAGCTGTTTCTAACATTTTTCATAACTTTCCTAGGCTATATGCCTACCCAGGTCTCAGATCTGGGCTTTTCTTATGGAGTTAGTAGCTTGCAGCCACATGGTTTTCCAGTTGTGTTCTTTGAAGTCCCAAGATTCTACATGAGGACTCAAAGGCCACCTCAGAGAAAGAAAGTGGACCCATGCAGGGGTCTCCAAGCCCACCACCTACCTCAGTCAGGGCAGATTCACTCTAACTTCTCGTACTCATTTGGCTTCCACATCAAATTCATCTGAAACAAGGATCCCATTTCTTTAAAAGAAATGTCTTCATGGAGATCACTTGGAGTTAGGGGACCAAAACTTAAATTCTGGCTCTCTCTCTCTCTCCTAACACTGAATAACCCTGAGCAGACTGGGCACATTGCCAGTAAAATAGGGCTGCTGCCTGACCGGAGAACAGGAAAGTTACATGGGCAGCAAACTCAGCACGCAATGCTTAGTTCAGTATGGCCTTTTTTCCCAGTAGCTTTAAATTAATTAATTAGTTTTTATTTTTAATGTTTATATTGATGTGTCATAATTACATCTAATAGTGGAATTCATTGTGACATAGTCATACATGCACATAATATCATTTGATTCATTTCATTCCCCAGTACTTCCCTTTTCCCTCCTCTCTCCCTACTAAGAGCCCCCTTATTTTTGACACTTGACTTTCTGAGTCTGGCTTATTTCATTTAGCATGATGTTCTCTAGTTCCATCCATTTACCAACAAATGACATAATTTCATTCTTCTTTATGGCCAAGTAAAACTCCATTGTGTATATACACACCAAATTTTCTTCATCCACTCATCTACTGACAGACATCTGGGCTGATTCCACAACTTGGCTAATGTGAATTGCACTGCTATAAACATTGGTGTGCATGTATTGTTGTAGTATACCTATTTTAGTTCTTGTGAATAAATACCAAGGAGTAGGCTGTGGTGGTTCCATTCCCAGTCTTTTAAGAAATTTCCATATATTCGTACTAATTTGTAGTCTCGGTGGGGCACTTGATAGCCTTTTTTAATCTTCACATCTTTTCCCGGGGTATTTAACAAGAAAGAATAGAGCTGGGTTGCAATATCCAATTTTACCACCAGGTGGACTCTCTTCTGAGGAAGCCATTAGAATGCAAGGCAAATTCACACCTTTATCAAGCCTGTAACTTCATTCTGTGTAGCCTCTTCCCTTTAAATAGAAGATGCCTCTGCCTTTAACTCTACCTTTCCACCGAGGATGAAAAATCAACACAATTCATTGTAGGGGAAAGTTGAGAAAGCCCACACAAGCAACATTTTCCCAATGCAAAGGCGTGCAGCTATTTTAAGTTACACAGCAGGTTTGAGAGGGTCTCGCCTCCTCTGCATTAGTTGGTGCCAGAGAAAAGGGTGGGCATGGCCAGAAAGTAAGGAAATTGTCTTGCAAGAATGTCAAAGAAACGTCCCTGCTTATGCATGCATGGAGAAGCAAGTAGAAGAACACATGGTTTGACAAGATTTCTTTCTATAGCACAGGCAGCTCGAAGAAACTCATCTGTGCTGGGCACACAGGTACCATCTCCAAACCACAAAACAGTGACTATCCTCAACTCACAGAGGAAACCAGTGCCTAGGAAAGTGGATAACTCACTAGCCTTCTGCAAAGCAGATGGTGAAGCTGAGATTCAAACTGAGAATTCTCTAAAGGGCCATGGCAGGAACATTTTACGGTAGAGATGTGGAAAGCACTGACCTTCAACTAGAGAAGCAAGAAATTTGAGGGGGAAATTGAATCCAAGGTAGTGGCTGCTGGAGGCTGTCTTTTTCATATGTACCCCGTTCTCAATCTACACCCCAGCCCAGCCCAGCTCCCCCATACAATCATACACATTTCCCCCAAACCTGCCAACTCACATAAGATACACTCAGATGCATGGTCAAAACTCATAGCCACACAGAAGTGCACTTTTACAAACTCACAGTGGGTGCACACACAGGCTTACATGTATGTTTACATGGGTACAAGAACACTGCAAGAACAAAGGCCCACCTAGAGAGCAATCAAATGCATGGACAGGACACATCCACACATGTGCAAGACAATCCCACACCAGGAGGCTGCTAATGGAGACATTCTGAGCATGGAAACTGAAGTGTGACTGCGCTACAAGTCAAGTACCTCAGAGCCAATACCTTTGCTGCTAGCAAGAACCCTATTTCTAATCCCTAGACTCTAGAGACCCCCTATCCTCCACACTGCAAGCTCCAAAGAATTGAGGTCCCTTACTAGCGGAGACACACACGTGACTCTAGAGGGCCTCTCAAGTGGCTCTTGGACATGTAGGAGTGTCATGGCATTCTCAGCATGGCCCCCAGGAAGTCTCCCTTCTGTGTCAGACCACACAGACACAGTGGTTAGAAGCACAGACTAGAAGAAACCCTAGATTCCTTCCTGCCCAGCTGTGAGTGACCCTAGACAAGTCTTTATTCTCTCTGATCCTCAAATTTCTCATTAGCAAAATGAGAGTATCTCACCTACTTGTAAGGCATTAGTGACAAATGAGGTAAAGGATGTAGAACATCTGGTAAGAATGGACTAAATGTTGATTACCTTTTGCTTGACCTTGCCTTTCTAATACTTGCTGCTTAATGCAAGAGACAGGCAGATGGACATCATTCAATCAGCTGCAATTATTCCTCCTACAATCCTTTCCCTCCAGGAGCTCACAGAATTTCAGATAAGATAGGAGCATAAACAGATAATGATTATTCATCGTTGAGTGCTATGAATGAGGGAGACCTTGGGCATTGTGGGGACCTGGAGAAGAGAAGGCTGCCCAGAGCTGCCCTGCAGGATGGGCACCACAGAGCCACATTTCAACTGAGAACAGATCTCCTAGTGCCTTTGGTAATCATATTCTCCCATGCTGATGATACTTATTGAGCACCTACTGTGTGCTAGACACCTTACATACATGTTCCTATTTCATGAAACAATATTCCAATAATATAGCAAACTAGTGTTTAAAAAGAGAGAGAGAAGGACAGTAAGAGAGAAAGAATCAATTTAGTTCCATTTTTCACGTGGTTTTCTTTGCTCTAACACTTTGTTATGTACATGGTCTGGGATTTTAACTCGCGTACATGCCAGGCAAGCACCATAACCACTGAGCCACAGCTCCAGTCCCAAGTAGTAATTATCTCTTTCTACAGAAAAGGAATCCAGGAAGAGAGAACTGACCTGTCCAAGGTCACAGAGATGAAAGTCAAGCCAGATTCCAAGCTGTCTTCGTCCCCTATGTGCTCCACTCTCGCTGCTATATAAAGCAGCCCACATCTTGGTTGTGCTGTTCTCCCCCAAGCTCATTGTGAAGGCATACTGTGTCCTCCTAACCTGGACGTCCCTTCAGAGCACAATACCCTGTGGATGCTAGAAGGCCATGGATCTTCCCTCTATAACCCCGAACAGGTCATGTGCCTCAGGCCCACCTGCTCTAACATGGGGCTGCACCTCCATGTGTCAGGCAATCTCTCCAGAACTCTGGGAGTCTACTAGCTCTGCCCTTGCTGTCTTGCTACACAGTCAACTTACAACCTTTCACAGAGGAAGAAACTGGGGAAAGTGAGATGAGGGGCCCCAGAGAAGAGGACCAGAGCCCATGCTCTGAAAGAAATATCCCATCAAGTTTCCTCTCTAGGCCTCAGGGTGGTAGGTAGTCTAAAGACCCTTGTCCCTACTTCTCCATGGGAATCACGAGTCATAACTCCAAACAGCTAATCGCCCACAGGCTGAACTAGGATTAAGACAGGCTTCCCAGAGAAAGAGGTGCTGAGAGCGATGAGTCAGCCAGCCAGCAACGGGGAGGGCCAGCAGGCCTGGCAGACAGCTGCAGCCACAGTGTCCATCAACCAGTCTCTGAGTCAGTCAGATGGGGTCGGCTGGTCAGACAGCAAGCCAGCTGGCTCACACTGTCCTCCAGGCCTCTCTCTCCATTTCTGACTTCCTCACGAGTTTGGATGCATTGCCATGACACACACACACACGTGTGTGTGCATAGTGTGTAACACTGCACACATGCATATTCTTAAAGCCATGCACATCCACACGTGCACATTCATGCCTCCACCCCAACACACTGAGGGCTTCCTTCTACCTCAGAATTTTATAAATGAAGGCACTCAGATTTTCTAATGCTGAGGGGCTCCTGAGCAAAGGAACCCCATGCACTTCCATCATTTAAAGGGCTGAGGAAGACTGGAGGTGTCAGTCCTCACCAGTGAAGGGCCAACAAGGGAGCAAGGCAGAGGCCAGTGTAGGGGCCTAGGGTAAAGCCACCTGAGCCAAGCCGTAAGCCAAGTGTGACCTCCAAAATAAGGCCAATTGCTACTCTCTGCTGGATTCCTCCAGCTGAGGAGAAAGCAGTGGGGGATAGGACCACTACTAGAACCCTGGAGCCAAGTAACCTTCAATAAAGAGGACTCCTATAGAGCATACTCCTCTCCCACCTCTAAGATCTCCCCACCCCAGAGTTCTCTCTTTTACTGCCTTGTCCTCTGGGGTTTTGCCCCAGTGGGCAGATTTGAGGGTGGCAGGTGTGTATTCACCAAGAAATGACCATCACCACTCACCTGACCTCAGGCATTTTCTCATCAGCAGAACAAGGTTAATGAGCTTTGGGGCTAGAGTGGTAGCTTGATGGTTACAGCGTTTTCCTGGCATGTACAAGGACCCAGGTTCAAACCCCAGCACCACATGCACAAGTAAGTGTCAGAGTGATGAAAGCCATGTGAAAAATTAAATAATATTGATTCTCTCTTTCTGTCTCTCTCTATTTCACTGTTCCCCCCTCTCTTTAAAAAAAGAAAGGTTCATGAGCTTCATGGAAAGAGGTGTAGAGTTTACGTGCCATCCCATCTAGGGAGAACTCTGGAGACTAAACACTTCCCAAATAGCAATTATCGTCAGCTAACCAGAGCCCAAGGAGAGGCAAAGGGAAACAGCCCAAGGTTCTGCCACAGTTTTGGATGTTAGTGTGTGGAGGTGCTCCCTCTCAGGAATGAGGACCCTCAGGCAGGCAAGGAGCTGAAACCATAGAAGGACTCCAAGAACCACCTCCAACCCAAAGCTGAAGAGGAACACATGGTGAGGCACACAGGCAGCTCCTAGAAGTTGAGAATGACTTCCCAAGGTGACAGCCAACAAGGACATGGAGACCTTGGTCTTCCAAACACAAGGAACTGAGTTCAACCAAAGACCTGAATGAAGTTTAAAGCACTAATGCACTAGGGTCTCAGTCAGAGCTTGGCTGCCCATAGATCCTGACTGGCGTAAGATCCTAAACCGGGATGGCTGAGTTCTCCTAGACACCTGAACTGTCTAACCATGGAATAATAAGAGGGTGCTCCTTTAGGAAGGAAAGAAGGAAGGAAGGAAGGAAGGAAGGAAAGAAGGAAGGGAGAGAGGAAAGACGGAGAGAAGCGAGGGAGGGAGGAAATGGAGGGAAAGGAGGCAGAGAGACAGACAGGGAGGCAGGGAGCTGGAGCGGTGGCTCAGTGGTAGAGCACTTGTCTGGCATGGGCAAGGACCCAGGTTCAATCCCCAGCACCACATACACAACTAAGTGGAGGGGGGAAAAAAACAGAAGAAAAAATAAACTCTCTGTCTCTCTCAACTTCGCTCTCAAAAAAAAAAAAAAAAAAAAAAAAAGAAAAAGAAAGAAAGAAAGAAAAAAGAAAAAGAAACGAAAAGAAAGAAAAACAGCAGGCAGGCAAAAAGCTTCTTCATTAGGAAAATGAGAGCCTTCCACGCAGAATTGGTCATTCAATAAACCTTTATTAAGCTGCTTTATTAAATGCAGTACTAGGCACTGAGGTTCTAGAGGCCAGTGGGGATATATAAAGACCACTCTCAGGAAGCTTCCGTCTACTGGGAAAAATAGACAGTCAACAAGGAGACAGATAATGGTTCCCAAGGCAAGAAGTGCTATGGAAAGGCAGAACAGAGTGCTTTACCACTTGTGGCTAGGAAGGAAACTTATTGGATAGGAAAAGTCAGAGAATGGTGAAGTGACCTGAATTTGTCCCACCACTTGAAGAAGAGGGAGGACATCAACCAGGTGAAGAAAAAAAAGAAGAACAGTAGAACAGTAGGGCAGAGGAACTGAGATTGGAATGAGCTGGCCACAACTTAAAGAAGAGAAAGAAACCCTGTGAAGCTGAGATAATGTGAATGGATTTTAAAAGTCAGGAATGTGTTTTTTAAAGGTGCACTTGCAGAGAAAGGAAGGTACTAGATTATGTGGACATTATGAGGACTGTGCTAGTCAGCTTTCTGCCACTGTAACAAATACCTGAGATAATCAACTCATAAGAGGAAAGTTTTATTTTGGTTCATGGGTACGAAGGTCTTAGTCCATGGTTGCTTGGGTCTGTGCTGTGGCAGTACATCATGGTTTCAGCACCCGGTAGAGAGTACAGGCACTCTCCTCATGGCAGTCGGGAAGTAGAAAGATACAGGAAAGGGTCAGAGTCCCAATATCCCCTTCAAGAGCTCACCCTTAATAACCTCCCTTCCTCCCACTGGGCCACACCTCTAAAGGTTCCACCATCTCCCTCCCAGTAGATGCAAGCAAGCCTGTAGCCATTGAGGGGTATTCAAGATCCAAACTCTCACAAGGACCAACTAGTACTTTGTAAACTCTGAGGGCTGGGAAGATGAGTCTCTGGTGGGGGACTGGAGTGCATTTTAGGAAAGCAGATTTCAATGCAGGAGACCCTAAGATAGATGGAAGGCACCAGAATAGCTATAGAAGTAAGGCTCCACTTCTAGCCACCCCTCTGCCCAAGTCATCCCTTATTGAAGATTTTAATGAGGAAAAAGCTCCCTTGGAAAGCACAGAGCCCATGACAGCACTCATCGGTGGGTTTTACCACCAACAGACCACTCTTCTGTATGTTTCTCATTTTCTTTACAACCACCCTGCGTGGGAGTCAACAGCTGACCCTTTTCCAGTCCAAACAAAAAAATCTTCTTAAAAGGCAACCACACACTATTCTTAGGCCAAAGTTCAAAGTCTACTCCAGGCCCATCAAGGCCCTGCATGACCTGGCCCCTTGCCTCTTCAGCCTCATTTTTGTAAATCTCCCCCTGACCCCCAGTTCCAGCCACATGCTCTTCTATTGCACCAAAGCACCAAGCTCATTCCTGCCCAGGGCCTTTGTACCTGCTTTTTCCTCTGTGTGGCAGATTATCCCATCGCAGTTACTCCTCAAGAGGGCCGCTCCTCCTAAGTAATGCCTCACCACTTTCCTTTCGCTCATTTTCCTCATTTGTCTCTAATGATCTTGTCTTTTGTTTGTTTAGGTGTTATCTGTTGTCCCAATGAGCATCCTAAGGGTGGGGGTTAGTTGTTGCAGGCCCTTGGACCTGCACAGTGCATGTCATAGAGTAAGAGCCTAGGGGATATTTATGGGATAAATGGAACAATGTGCCCAAGGTAACATGGCTGTCAGATAAAAGAGGCACAATTTACACCTGGGCCTTTGGCCTTCTAGGGCTCCGGGCCTTTGAGGAAAACCCAGGATGGGAAATCTTGGGTCCCAGGAGAGAAGAGTCACTTGTTTTTTTGTTTGTTTGTTTGTTTGTTTGTTTTCGAGCATAGGAGACAAGTTTTATTATAGAAAGTAAAGCACAGGGAAAAGAGCAGACTTACCCCAGAATGGGGGAAGGGGACAGAGCTGAGGAGGCAGTGAGGTTTGCCTCTTTTATATGACATCCTCTCCTGGATTGGTCACTGCTTCCCTGCTCCTGTACCTAAGACACAGGTGCAGGGAATTCTGGTCCAGTCTTTGATCCATGCCTTAGGCTCCAATAGAAAGAATGTCGAGAAGAGTCACTTGTATTCCTCCCTGCTCCCAGCCCCTCTGACTTCATTTCCAGCGGTCTGCATGATATGGTTGGCCTGTCTCCTCACCCACCCTCACCTACCCTTCTTTCTCCTGAAATCAATTGGGCCCAGACCTCTGTTAGGAGGTGATCAATCCTCCTGCTTACCCTGGCCTCTTCCTTCATTTTGAGGATTGACTTTAAGCTTCCACTTCCAACCAATAACACACAGTATACACCTCACTCCATGCCTGGCCCTTCCTCCCCAGAGACAGGGTGGGGCCCAGCACTAGCCATTTTGCACCCCCAGATTCCTAATCTATAATGCCATGGGAGAAGCGTGATACCTCACCATGCACTGGGGGCTCCTGAGGGCTCCAGCACACATGTGATCATCCCTGAAGTGGATAAAGAGGGCTGGGTGAGGGCTCAGAAGACACAGGCTCCAGCTCTCACTGCCTCCCTCTGGTTGTGTGATCTTGGGCAAGTGATTTCCCTCCCCTGAGGCTCAACTTCCTCATCTGTAAAATGAAAACAGGATAAATTGAATGATCTATGAGGAATCTTCCAGCTCCAAAGAGAAAGACATTTTTTTTTTTAGAGATATGATACACTATTGAACACCTAATGTAAACCATTGTCACATTTTATTCTCACAGCAAACCCATGACCACACTCCTGGACTCAGGGATAAAGAGATGTGCCCACAGCTAGTAGGTGACAGAGCTACAACTTGAACCAGGTCTGCGTCACTCCTCTTCACAAATTCTCTAGAACCTTCACTGCCTCAGGCCCCCCTTGATGCCACTATCCCATACCTTTAAGGTGGGCCTTCAGCTCTCTGCACCTGGGGACTGTTAATATACAGAGTCCCTCCAGGGCTGTTAGAGTGATTTCCTGCCTGAAAGCAGGAGGTCCTCAGAGTAGCAAGGTTAACTCCACCCTGCAGGCCTGGCTGAGCTCAGAGACAGTTAAATCCCAGCTGGGCAACGTTGGGCTAGTCGATCAACTTCTCTGAGTCTCAGTTTCCCTATATATAACACAGGGAGGACGTTTCTTAAACTTGGGAGGTACCGAGATAAATCCATGAAGTGATGGCACCAAAACAAAAGAGAGACTCCAGACTGGACTTGGAGTGTGTAAATGACGAGTCAAGGGGCTGTGGAGGGGTCTGGGGGGCTCTGGGGGGCCTCATTCCAGGCAATGTGAGGTCACTGCAGGAAGTTTCTGAGCAGGGAAGTGATGTGCTATGAAGAGTATTTTAGGAAGATTCTTCTGGCAACACAGTACAGGTTGAGTTGGAGGAGCCGTGTGGGGGAGTGTGAGCAGTGTGGATGCCTGGGGAACACTTGCAAAAGAGCCCCCTCACCCTGAGCTCCAGTGTCTGAAGCTATCTGGGAAGTAGAGGCTGTGGCTGGAGGTCCCCTCTCCATCCAGAGTGTATCCTTGATCCCAGAGCCATTGGCATCTTCCAGGCAAACTCAAACTGGGCCCTCTACTGAGCCGCAACAACTCCCTTTGTCATTATAAAGCACTTTCTAGCACATCACCTTTGTCACACCCATCCAGCCAGAGCAGCCATCAAAGCTGAGCAGCTGGGATTAGAATCCAGATCTATAGGACTCCAAGTCCAGGGCTACTTCATGCCAGAGTGGCAGAGAAAATGAGAAAATGAGCCAGGCTCCAAACCCTATCTGAGTCTCAGATGGGCATCCTGGCCCAAGGCAGAATTAGAGAGCCTGAGGGCTTTGCAGAACTTTCCCAGATCACAGACAGGCCCCACTGCTTGGTACCAGTCACAATGCAATTAACTCTGGCTTCCCTGTTCTCTAGTCAGGCAATACCATGGAAGAGAAGGCACCAACAGGCACTACCTGGGACCCCCAGACCCTCTCTTTCAATCCCTGTCATTAGTGCACCTTGAGATTCAAGCTTTCTCAGCTGCCAGCAGACTTCCTAGCTGCTGATCCTAACAATGCCATTCTAGGCTCTCCACCTAGGCGCTGCCTACAGGATAAATGATCACTGTTATTCATTCAACAAACCATTTATAATGCCTTTGTGCCAGGCCCTGGGCATAGTCCTAGAGCAAAGGGACATTCAGACACAATTCTATTCTACAGCAGTCCCCAGGTTGGTTTTGGAGACATCAAAGGTAAAGAGTGATGGGGCAGATGGCCCCAGGAGACAGGGGGGTTTCCTCTTGTAGCCAGGGAGCCCCTGGAAGGTTTCCTAGAACCCACCACACCTACAGAGAGACCTGAAGGTGGAGGAGGGTACCAATGACTGGTTGGCAGGGAAGAAGGAGTGCAGCAGGCAAGGTCAAAGGCTGAGGTGTCATAAGAAACATGAGAATGGGATGGACATATTGTTGTCAGGGGGGGCCAATGTACTCAGTGGGTCAGCGTCCCTGATGTGTTCCTGGACCAAGTTACATTGACCTGAGCTTGGCAGAGGTGTACAAGTGAACCATGTGACAGGAGGCCAAGGTGCTGCAGGCAAAAGGAGGGGCAGGTGCTATACAAGGGACAAGAAAGAGCAGGGTTCTTGTGGAAATTGAAGTGTTTTATAACGACTAAAGGAGAGGGCAGCAAGAAGGGGTGGGGAGCCCATCCCCCAGGGGGTGGAGCCAACAGTGGGTGTTTCAGGCAATGGGACCCAGAGAGACCTGAGCTTCCTTCTTCCCCTCATGGGAGAGATAAATGGAAAACATGCAAACAAATACATGTAAACAAAGGTAAAATAATATCAGATACTAGCAAGTGCTACAAACACCATGACATAGAGGAATGTGACAGGAAGTGACATCTTGTTTTAAAATAGAATAACAGGGAAGGCCATGTTCATGAACTCTCTCACTTGAGCCAGATGTGATTACCTGGAAGGAGCCCACAAAGCAAAGATGTGGGGAAAATATGTTCTAGGCAGAGGAACAGCAAACACAAAGGTCCTGAGGCAGGAAGAAGCTTGGCAGCACAAGGCAGATGAGGCGTCCATGAGGCTGGAGTAAAGCGAATGAGGGGACCCGAGGAGCACAGAGGGCCTCAGAGACCCAGGAAATGACTTTGAATTCCACTCTAACTATGGTAGTTTTATTCTAAGGTAATCGAGACTTTTTAACAAGACTTCCTCATTCTAATTTCTGAGTTTTTGGGTTTTTTTAAGATTCTTCCACCTGCCACGGGGAGACTGTGTTGGTGTGTGTTTTAACACCAACCAGTATTGCTATGTATGCTTCAACAACACCCACAGCTCAGCAGGTGTAAACAGAGAATGAATTCACCAGTTTTCTTGTTGGGTGGCACTGACTTATCTGCTATCACTAGCCATCTCCAGGAGATGTCACTCATGCCATCAGCCATGGGTGTCTGTGGCTCAAAGTGATACCCTCAATTGAGTCAGGTAGATAACCCTGAGTCAGGTGGAGGACTGGACTTAACCAGTTCCATGGGAATGCATGATGGTGAGTTTCCTAAGATTGGACCTCAGTGTGTATCTTCCTGGGACTGTTCTCCCAAAAGTCCAGAATATTCCTTGGGCTATTAATCCCTCCACTCATGCATACAAACTTGCATATGCAGCTGAACCCTTTGTTAGATGGTGGAAGTGGAAACACAAATCAGACTTGACCTTGAGGAGCTCCAAGCCTAGTGGGAGATAACACACAGAGCGGAGACTTTCCCCAAAGTAAGGGGTTGCTACCGCTGTAGAAAAAGCCACTGTCCTCACCATGGGGAGCTCTGCCAGGGAGAGATGGTCTCTGACCATCCTGATTGCCCCCAATCATAACAGGAGAGGCCAGGTGTTAGAGCTGGGCTGTGTTTGTATCTTGGTTTGTCACTTTCTAGCTGTATGACCTTGAGCTAACCCCCCAGCCCTCCCAGGCTCCCTCTCCCCCAGGAGCTCCCTGCTGGCACTGCCCAAAGCATCAGGTGAGGTGACAGGTATTAAGCAGCATCAAGTGGGCTATCAATCAGTATCAGTCCTCTCCTAGCACATTAATAGAATTGTTCCTTTGGGGGGAATTACCATGTGACTGTAAGAATTAAAAGCATGTAGTTTTGTGTGCTTTCTGTTTGCCACCAAATCAGGGGGTCCAGGTACCCAAAGGGGCCACATATGCATATGTCATCCATCCTTGAAGATGTGCAGTTCGTGCAGAGGCCCACAGCCACTGCATGAAGATGTCAATGGCATAATGCATCATGAGCAAGAGACCTCCTGGTGGTGCTGATTAAAATACTGAGGTTGTAAATATTTTTTTTAGCAAATTAGAGAGGATCCAAAGATTTCTCTGTAATAATGTCATGCTCAGAGTGATCTAACATCAGCAAGATTTGAGGCCCTGAGACAAGAGGGTGAGAGAACTCACCCTCTGCCACCACTTCCATCATTTGGGAGGGCTCCATGGCAGGGAGCAGATGAGGAGTGACATTTGGATTGGACCTTGAAGAAAAGGCAGGTTTGAACATATGGAAAGAGTGAGCCTGGCAGAGGATGAGTGGGCGGGAGACAGAAGCAGGAATGCTGCAGCCAGCACAGGGAGCATCCAGAGGTGCTTTTTTTGGCTGGAATTTTCTGGATGTAAGAGGGCTGGCCAGACCTGCAGTTGGAAATGTAGATGAGGGTCACACTGAGATGGACCTTGATTACCAAGGCTGGGAGTTTCGGCTCTGACCAACACACCAGCATTTTCTTAGAACACCCCTTCCCTTGATGTTTTACATCAAAAGATTCACGATCAAATAAATTCTAGAAATGTCACACGCTGTGCTGCCTCTCTGAGAATTGTAGTCCACAACAGCACATTAGAGGCCCTGAGAAGTCCTGTAGGGAGAAATCCATTTGACTTCATTTAGCCCAGTCCCCACTGGCTTGACCACGGGCCCCTTTATTCATAAAACCTCTGCTAATACCTGCACAGTCCACTTTAGAAATGCTGTGGGAAGGGGTGAGTTGCTGACTGTTTGAGCACTGTCTAAGACAGGTGTTGGGCACTGAACTCACAGAAGAGTCAGCTCCCTGGAGAGATGGGAATGAAGATGAAATGAAGAGTCCATTAGAGGCAGAGAGGCACAACCAGAAGGCCCCAGGGTGGACCTGGTAAGGCCTGAGGAATGCAGAGGCAGCAACTAGGGAGGAAGGAGAGCGGGAAGGAGATGGGGATGGGTGGATAAATCCTACTAGGAAGGTGGTCCAGACTTGTACTCAAGTTGAGCTTAAGAAACCAGAGAGATGGTAAAACTGTTGCTCATGGCAGATCTGGTAGGAGGTGAAGGAATCCAATTTGAGTCATCTTGCATGTTAGCCTGTGGACAGGTGGCTGCACAGGTCTGGGGACCTGTTTTCTTGTCTTTCTGAAGGTTGGAAAAGCATCCTTTGGTTTAAATTGAGTAGTCCCTTAATATGAAACACACCAATGCCATTCATTCATTCATTTCTTTGGTTAACATTTGTCCTGTCTGCCCTGGGTGAGGCCTGAGTTTGGTCTGCATCTCAACGCTGACTCTGCCCTCTCAGAGACAAGTAGATAAGACAAGTCAATGGACAGGAAAACAAGGGATGTGGTGGAACTTGTAGAAAGGCCTGATAAGGCAGGGGCCAGCTATGCCCAGAGGAGGTGCCATGTGTCCTGGGTTGTACACAAGTTACAAGAGGAGGAAGGGCATCCCGGGCAGCAGCACATGCAACTCAAAGTACAGATGAGGGTTTGGAGATGAGGTAATGTAGTCTTGGCCTCAGTTTGCCAGTCTGAAATGGGTATGCTGGTCACTCCATTGCAAAGTCCACAAAGGCATGACTGTTGACACTCCCTGTGCCAGCCTCGGGGGCCACAGAGAGGAAGAAGACTCAAGACCAAGGTGAGCTCCTTCATGCCACTGGTATAGTGTATCTACTTTTTGCCCCCTGGAGCTTAGGAGAAGGTATTGTTGGATCAAAGCCAGGCCTGTCCTCAGCTCCCAGGGGCCAGGTTCCAGATGTACGTGTCTGGCAGCCACACTTTGGTCCTGGCTCCAGTCTGAGGATCCGTGGGCCGCGCGAGAAGAGGCAGATGTATTTTGACAAGGCTGCCACAGCTTCTGCAGCATCCTGAGTCAAAATAATCCCTTCTCTTGGGCAGCCCCTGGGACGGGCTATTTCTGCACCACATTCTCTCTTTTTTTCCATACAGGGGGCTGAGCAGCAATGATTCCAGCTAAAAACAGAAGCTGCCTCAGCTGGAACCCACAATATTCCCCTCAACAACAGACACATCCATGCAAAACTGCCATGAACTCAGCAAGTCTTTCGTGCAGGCTCAAACTCAGAGCATTTCCCTTGAGGATAGTCAATCTGATCTCAGCAGCACTCTGATAAGCCCCCAACTCCAGAGAGTTGCAGATAATAAAAAGAAATCCTTATATGCATATGAAATTTCACCAATGACTAAAGTATTTTCTTGCCAATACAGTAACTTGGTAAAGTGGTTGCTATCACACCCATTTTAAAGATGAGCAAACTAAGGCTCAGAGGGGACCTGACCCTGGAGAGGACGGAGGAGAGATGTGAGCACATGGCTTTCAGTCTTTCTTTGTGGGAAGAAAGAGCCTGCTAGAGAGGAAATGGAATCGAGGCAAAGGTGGGAATTTCTCAATTTGATCAGATCAGGACTGAGGAGCAGGAGTTTCTGCTCTCAGTGTCAAGCACCGTGCAAAGTCACTTTGACACACAGCATCTTTTGATCTTCTGAATGGCCTTGGAAATACAAATTTCCAGCCCCGTTTTCTAGATGAAGAAACTGAGGATCCAAGTAACAGCATCTTCTTTCCATTTGCTACAACTAAATGTATACTGAAGGACTCATCCTCGTTCTTCAGTTCTCTTTCAGTACATGTACTTAGTTAAATCCATGAGAAGGTCTCACTCAGAGTGTCACAAAAACCTCTTCCATGTTAGCCCTCTCCTTTCAGCAACTCAAGGGCTCACCTCAGACTCAGAGCCACTACAGGCCTTAGCAACACAGAGCTAGATATTAACAGCGTTTCCTTCTCAATGCATTTATGTGCATCACCCTGTTTGTGTTACTAAGAGATATCGGTTTGCTGGTTTAAAGTGGTCCTCTGAGGTCTCTTTTGAAAATAAATGCAATGAAGGGTTTTACTTTGCAAGTGAGTGAAATTAGAGAGGAATGCTATGTCAATAGCATAGGTGGCATGTAATGTGGCAAAGACCATGGAGGTGCTACTCCAGTGAGTGAAGCTGGGAACACACCGGCTCCTTACCTCAAGACCAGGCAGGCCTTGCTGCCAGCCTCTCAGGGGAATAGCTGTTAGGACCCCTGAGGAACTGGTTCCAGTGCCCTCCTCCAGGGAACCAATGAGTCCATTCATCTCCTGCTGACCAAGCAAAGCAGACCTGGACCTTGTTTGTCATTGAGCCCCAGGGCCAGAATCTGAGATATGCTGGGGTCAGGGGAAGAATCCCTCGGGGGTAAAATCGCGAGCCCACCGTACAAAGAGGCAATGGTCCACAGTGGCTCCTTCTTTCCCCCATATCCAGCTCAGAGCCTCCTGGAGAAGGCTATAAAGGTCAATCTGAGGTTCCAGAGTCACACAGCCAGAGCTCAGATTCCAGCTGCCTCTTACTCTGAGTGATCTTGAGCAAGTGACTGTGGGTTCCTACTCAGTCTCCTATTTGGTAGAGTGGGATCTTCAGGGTAACTGTTTCCCAAGGTTGTCAGGAGGGTCTCCTGAATTCGTGCAGCTGGAGATCCTTCTGCAGCCTGGCAGGTGACCTGCACCCCATGCATGGTGCCTGTTAATCCAGGTCAGTCACTGACGACACAATTTACGAGTGATAGTCCAAGCCTGGATCTGCACTGCAAAGTGGGCTCAGAGAGCTGCAAAGTCTTGCTCCAGATCACACAGCCAGGAGGTTGCTGGGGCCAAGTTAGGAGAACAGGCTCTTCAGCTTTGTGTCTGGCTCACTTTCTTTAGCAACCTTGAGCTCTTGCCCATCTACACTCCTTTGCCATGAGGTTCTCCTTCATCTCAGCTCCTCCCTTTTTTGATTGCTCACAAAAAAGACTTCTTTTCAACAGGGAACAGCTAGGCCTCCATCTGCTGAATCACCTTATAACTGCTTCCAGCACCCCAGACTCTATCCTTGCTCTCTTCTAATCCAGCCTAGCATTGACCCCTGCATTAAGTCACTCAACAAATGAAGACTTCTGATTGCATGAGATACATACCCAACTCAAACTGGCAAAGCCTCTGTTTGCCCTTAAGTACAATGGTGTCATAATAGTGTGTGCAGTGTGTTTGAGGGAGGGGTTAAATGAGTCAATGCACATCAAAGCCTTAGGCCTGTACCTGGCGGATAATAAGAGACCAGTGTTCATATACTACTTATATGGTTATTATTATTCCTACCACTGCTAAAGGGATGATGGGTAGAGACTTTGGCCTATCTTCAAAGAATTCACTGTCTGATAGGAAAAATCACACATGTGAATGCAAAGGTAAATCAGTGTCAAGATCACAGGGAGCACATAATACAGTAGAGCAGGAACAAATTCTGCAGTGTCAGGATGATCCAACACTGCAGAAAACAGGTGTCCACTGATCCAGTGCCACGGTGGGAGTGAAAAAACACACATTTCATTTATTCAGCAAACATTTACCAGGTGCCCACCATGGGCCAGGCACTGTGCCAACGCATCAGGGCCGCAACCACGGCCAAACAGACGTCATCTCTGCCCTCGTGGGACTCCCACCCGGTGGAAGAGATAAACCTAGAACAAATAATTATTGAAGTTCGGTCAAGCTAAGAAAAATTATATTATGCCATAAAAAGGTCTACAAGGAAACTGTTTAGTATGGAGGTAGAGCCAGCAAAGTCTTGTTCCCTGAGGAAGTGGGATTAAAAGGGATGAGAGGATAGCAGGGAAACAGTTGGAGGAGACCAGGAGAGCAAACATTACAAAATCTAAACTACAGTTTCACCTCCAATACTAAATGGGGGTAAAATCAGCCTTCAGCTGATCAAGGCACAGCCTACAGTCAAAATGACTGGGGGACTAATCCCAGCTTTGCTACACATTAGCTGTGACATCTTAGCCAATATGATCTCACTTAACTCCAGTTCCTTCATCTGAATAATGAACACAATGTCAACCATCTCACTGGATTAAGTAAAATAACAAAGATGGAACACTTAGCACAAGGACAGTAATCCTATTTTAGATAAAGTGATATAGAAATAAATAAAAAATTTTAAGGGAAAAAGAAATTGTATTAGTTCAAAGAACTGAAAAATTCAAGGGATGAATAGATTTCAAGAAGGGCTTGATCCAGCAACTCACACAATGCCATGAGGTTCAGTTGCTCTTTATAAGCTCTACTTGTCTTTAGTTGGCTTTATTCTTGACCAGACTCTTTCAACACTGTTGCCCTGAACTTCAGGCTCACACTTTTCCAATTCAGTCATTCAAACAGAAAGAAAACTTGTCTACTATTTCCAGAATAATTCTCTTGATTGAGTCTCACAGAACCATCTTAGATCATGTCCATCCTAAATCCTAGACCTAGAGTATATGCCAATCCCTAGAGCTTGAGGGAAGGGGGATTCAACTCTATCGAAACCACATGGCCAGAGAACAGGGAAGGATGATTTCCCCAAAAGAATATTAAGGTGCTATATGAAGAAAGACTACAGGAGAAAATAAGATAACCTATGTCTACCAGTCTTGGCCCATTTTCTGTTGCTAAAATACATGAGACTAGGTAATTTATAAACAGTAGAGGTTTCGTTTGACTCACAGTTCAGCGGGCTGGGAAGTTCAAGAGCAGGACAACCTCAACTGCTCAGATTCTGGTGAGAGCCACATGCTGCTTCAGCCTGTGGCAGAAGGCTAATGGGCATGAGAAAGTGGCACACAGGAGGGGCAGCCTTACTTTACAACAACCTGCTCTCATGATGACTGATCCAGTCCTTTGAGAGGGAGAACGCACAGGAGAACAGCATCAATCATTCATCCATACACCCCACAACCCAAGCACCTCCATTAGGCCCTACCTCACAGCACTACTGCATGGAGGAGTTAGGGTTCCAGTACACAAATTTTTGGAGGACCTACTCAAACCATAGCACAATTTCACCAAGACACAGGGCAGCCATGCCTGACTAGTCAGTGACATGCTGACAGTTCTGAATAATCACTCAGTGCCACCTTATCCTACACCCAACCATGGAGTGAGCCAATCTCCCATTCACAAGAACAGAGAGGCTGACAGTGTAAATTCCAGGCTAGGAAATCCTTCATGGCACTTTCCAGCAAGTCTCTGATCCTCTCTCTGCCCTTTTCCTCATCTGGAGAATGAGCATTGCAATAGTACTCACCTCATAAAGTTGTTGTGCAGTTTAAATGAGGTAATATATAGCTCCTGTCAAATTCATTTTCATTAAGCCCTTACTGTGTGCTTCACATTCAACCAAAAACTTGTGCAGAGTCTTCATCTAATCTTCATTATAGGGGGCTGGAGTGGTGGCTCAGCGGTTACAGCACTTGCCCAGCATGTGCAAGTATACGGGTTCAAACCCCAGCACCCACGTAGACAACTAAGTGTCAGAGCAACGAAAGCCATGTGAAAAACTCAATAAAAATTGATTCTCTCTCTCTCCCTTTCTCTCTCTCACTGTCCTTCTCTCTTTAAAAAAATAATCTTCATCATAGACATTAATAATTACACTGTGCATTTTGGATGAAAAAACTGAGGCTCATAGGGATTCAGTGATATGCCCAAGGTCACCCAGTTAGTGTGTGACCAAGCCAGTGCCCAGCCCTAGGCCTTCAAGTAAAATGTCTGAATTCCTGCCATGTTCTGCATGGAGCCATGCCGGGGAATCTAACAACCGAGCAGCCCAAGTCCAAAGAGAGAGCAGGTTTCCAAGGAGAAGGAGGAGAGGTGTTGGGAACATGCAGTTATTTACAGGATGCTGTGTGGGTTGTTGCATGCAGGAGGGAGATGTCCTGAGGTGAGCAGGGAGGGGGAGATGCTGGGTCCTCAGTTTCCTTATCTACAGAACAGAGATGATAAGGCCAGCCTCAGAGAGGGAGTTGGTGGAAGGAAATGCCACAGCTGAAGCAGGGTAGATTCTTGCATGCAGAGGCAGAGGTAGAGGTGGGTGGGAGCCATCAGGTGACTGTGATCTTCATCTTCATCATGGGGGCTGTTTGACTCTTGGTTCCTACTTCGCTTCTGCCACTTGGGTTCCATTCTATCCTGAAAGCAGGCTGGGCTCACCTCCAGCTCAGGGGAGTGTCCCTCGCACCAAACCTGCAGCCCCAGTTCTTCACATGGGCCTCTGCAGACCAAGCATGAAAGTCATCTCCAGGAAGCTTTCTTGGACATTCCTCCTCCATATTCTTTCTCCCATCGCATGGTTTTACTTCTTCAGAGCACTCACCACCCTGAATTGCCAGTCTTTTAATTTGTTAATTGCGTGTTCACTACAGCAGAAATGTTCCACAAGGCAGAGTCTCCTCTGCCATTCTCTATATTCCAGGACCAAGGCATGCCTGGCCCAGAGCAGGACCAACGCTATGTGAATAGACACATGCAGATCTTTGCAGGCATGTATGTGATAGTTAATTTGAGCTGCTGCTTACTGCATGCCTCCCCAGGCCTGTGCATATACTCGGCCCAGCAAGGTGCCTTCAATGAAAAGTATTAGTGCTCCGCTTTGCACACAAGGAAACTGAGGCTCAGAGGAGGACTAATTTTCCCAAAATCACAAAATGAGGACATGGCAAAGTCAGAATAGTAATCCAAAACAGCCACATCCTGGGATGAAGATCTCTGAAGAACAGTATGTGACAGGAGGTAAGAGAAGTTCTTCAGAAAGACATTTCTGAAGTTGCAGAGTGCTAATAACTAGGAGTTATGAGACATGTTCCTGTGGTGGAGATGACCAGAGCACATCCACATCCAGTTTTTCTGTCTTCCTGAGCATAAGTAACACCACCCTTCCCAGCCCCTTGCATTTGTGGGCCCAATGTGCTAGTTCTGCCCAATGAATTGCGAGCAGAAACAGCCAAGAAATATGGACCTCTCCATCTGGGTTGTCTGAGGAGGACTTCAACAAGGTATGGATAAGGCAGATCCCCAAAAATGGTGCAGTTCCCTAGACCAATACCTGTGGGGCGCCATCACCACCACATCTGAAGGGCAGGGAGGGGTGGATGCCAAGCCTAGAGACTGTATTATGTGGAGAGGACCCCTCAATAGGAAACATGACCTTCAGATGAAGAACTCTCTGATTGTGCTCTTCCTGGCCTCTAATCCATGCCAGTGCCTCCTCGATAAAACTCAACAGGAAGCCCAGGGACCAAGGCAGTCCATTGATTATAGCCCAATTCCTGAGTACAAAGCAGTATGGGGAAGGGGCAGAGAAGGACTGGAGGAAGAAACAGAAAGTAGCCTGCAATGTCACCGTCCCGCATGGGGAACTTGGTGACATTCTGGCTCCCTCTCCTTACCACAATGCCCCTGGAAGTCGCATGGTGGAACAGTGGCATCACAAGATGGTGGAACCTCTTTGAGTCCCACTCACCTTGTGCACAGCTTCCCTTCTCCCACCATAACTTTGCATGGTTTGACCATTACAATGGGGAAATAATAAGTAAAGCAAAAACAACAAGCTAAGGAGAGATATCTGAAAGGCTATTGCAAAGCCCAAGACATCACTGGAAAAATGGACAACTTGGAATCAAGAGGCCCACTCAAGGCAGAGAGGCCTTGAAATTATGCAATTCAAAGACACTCCAGAAGTCACCTTGGGAAGGACTATATGGCCAAGAATAAGAGATCTTTCAAATGCATCAAATGGAAAAGAGGTCAGACGAAGTACTGCAAGATGCTTGATGATTGCAGCTCTGGAAGAGAGCTCAGAAATTATAAAGATGTACAGAAGATCTAAAGAAACCTTGGTCTCAGCCTCCACTGAGGAGGACCTCAGGGAAATTCCTGCTCCCAAATTGTCTTTTGAAAGTTGGGGCGCTAAAGCCACTGCTCTCTCAGGCAAATGTTCCAACTCCAATTGACACACTAGATGCAGACAAATCACTAGGAATGGATGGCACCCACCCAAGAATGCTAATGCCACTCAAGGATGAAATTGCAGAGCTGTTGGCCAAAAATGCATTTTTGAGGGGATGCAGATCTGTGGATATGAAGTTGCAACTTTGATGAAGCTTTGAGTAAGAACACACATTGCCAGCTCCTTCTCAAAATTTAGTCAACATGACTATGGGACCAAGTTGTAGTGGGTAAGGAGGTGGCTAGGAGATCAACAATGATTAATTCCTTCTTGAAATGAAAGGACATTATATGGTAGGTCCTTCCAGGTCAGAACCTGCCTGATGAGTTTTCTGAAAAAAGGGATGCACAGCTCGGAAATTGCAGATTCCAGCTGGTGTCTTCCAGATGGTGAAGACAAAACTTAAATCAAGGCAATGTAAGTAGAAAAATAGCAATTATTAGCTCATGTAACTGCAAAGTGCATGAGCGGATGAGGCTGAAAAGGATCTGGGTCCTCCAACACTGCCATCAGGTCATCGGGAATTTGTCTTCTACCCATACATTAGCTCTGAGCTTCTCTGTGCTGACATCATCCCCAGGGAGGTTGTCCTGACACTGATGAGTGTCATCAGACACTCACACCCATGTTCTCCAGCCTTATAAAATCCTATACAAATAATCCATTTTGCATTTGTTCCAGCTAAAGTCCCAGGGCTGACTCTCATTGGCTTAGCTTGTGTCATTTGCTATGCCAGAGCCAAGCACTACAGTCAGTTGGATACCCAGTGTTCTGATTAACTTGTGACAAATCTATTGCCCACCCACAGAAGCAGGGTATAGAGTCAGCCCTACTCAGATTCATAAAGACTGAGTATGGGTGGAAAAAGGGACTCCAAAGATATACTGGATCCAACAGCTCAAAAATGTATTACCACAACAGCAAGTGACACCAAAAATACCCCCAATGACAAAATGCCACTATAATGTGGCCCAAGCATAGAAGGAACTCATGAGGCTGTGTGTGTGGACTGAGAACTGCAAAAAGTTTTAGAAGGGGAAAGTACAAGATTGAAAAAAGAATACCAAAGTATTATTGTAGTCTTTGGCCCAGTGTTACAGTTTGGATATAAGATGTCCCTCAAAATCTCCTATGTTAAAGCTGGAGTATTGAGAGGGAAGTAATTAGATTATAGAAACTGTAACCTGATCAGTCCTTTCTAATTTGAATGGAGTAACTAGGTAGGTGACTATACACAGGTGGGGTATGGCAGGAGGAGGCAGGTCAATGGGGGAGTGCACTGAAAGGGTTCATCTTCCTTTTGGTTTCTTCTCGTTTCTCTCTCTTGCTTCCTGACCACCATGAGCCGAACAGCTTTCCTATGCTGCATCCTTCAGCCATAATGTTCTGCCTCGGAGGGCCCAGAGCAAAGGAACTGGCCAATCATAGACTGGACCTCTAAAAACATAAGCCCAAAACCAATTTTTTCCCCTAATTTGTTCTGGTTAAGTATTTTAACCAAAAACAGACTAACACAACCAGCAAAGGGCCTGGGTCTGCAGGTCCCATGCTGAGATGGGAACCTCAAGGCCCATCAGCTAAGACAAGTCATTTTAACCCTAAGAATGTAGCGCAATTCCTGGAAATAATTTGTTGACTATTTGCAATCAGAAAATCCTTGGGTCTGACATTGGGGTTAGGGATGTGTTATGGTCCTTGCCTTCAAGCAGCTTAGATCCAGTGAGAGGGGACAAGCTAAGATAAGTAACTTGAGAAAGGAATGAAACAGAATCAGAGGAAGTGCTATTTGGGAGAAGAGTATTGGCAAACTGGCTGGAAAAGGAAGCTGAAATGAGATCAAGGGAGGACTTCATGGATTTGGACTTGATGCTGCAGGTAACAGTGAGTCACCGAAGGCTTTTGAGCATGGGAGTGCCCTGAGAAGGATGAGGTTTCACCACCTTAATGGAGCTAGATGGGGTCCAGTCAGTGCAAAGTCACAGAGATGATCAAAGGGCTGGCAATGGAAACGGGAGGGTGACAATTGAAAAGTCGAAGGCAGGGAAGCCTTGATCAAAGTCTGCAGGAGAGCACACCTATCTTCCTAGGCTGGACCGAGGCATTGATGATGAGGCACTGGGAAGCCAAAGAGAATGTTACTTTGTTCAACTCCCATGCGAAGAAGAGAATGCTCCACACATACACACACAAAAAATAATTTATATAACAGTGACCACCCCCATCTCAAGAGAGGATATAGTCTGGAAATGGAGACTAAATCCTTCTCTGAAAAGCTTCCAGAAGAGTCCTTGTGACATCCCAAAGGAAGGCTAAGGGCTACCACTGGGTGTTCATTTATTAAACAATCAGTTTCTGATGGTCTGTCTTGGACTCTGAACACAGGGACATAAACCAGGCATCCTCTTGTCTTATTCAGTTCTAGGCCTTATCCCCTTTTGGAATTATCCTACCCCCATGTGTGCTTGTCTGAGCAGAGTCCATTTCTCCTAGCAGATGAGATAGAAATTCATACAATGGTTTAACCTAGGTGTGCTGGCACCTAGGAGAAACCCTGGTAGGTGATAGATACTCAGTACGTATGGTCACCCCTTTGCAACCCTGGGGTTGGTTCTAGGACACACTTCCCCAATGATAGCAACACCCACAGAAGCTCAAGTCCCTCATATAAAATAGCATAGTATTTACATATAACCTACTGCACATCCTCCCTTATATTTTAAATATTCTCTAGATGACTTATAAATTCAATGCAAATGCTGTGTAAATAGCTCTTATACCATATTTTTAGGGAATAATGATAAGAAAAATATCTGTACATGTTCAGTACAGATGTGATTTTTTTGCCAAGTAGTTTTGATCTGTGGTTGGTTGAATCTGTGGATGGCAAACCTAGAGATAAACAGGGCAGACTTTTTATTTGGATCATTCAATCTGGGCTAAACCAATCCATGCATATGATCCCCCTAGCTCCAGAGAATGCACAGGCTCTCTGCAAATACCATACCGTTTTATACAAGGGACTTGAGCATCCAAGGTTGTTGGTATCTGAGGGGATCCTGGAACCAATCCCCCAGAGATACTGAGGGACAACTGTACACAGATGGGCTTCTCCAGAGCCAGTGCCACACGAGGGAGGACTGGGTGCTGGGTGGCAAAATAAGCTGTGACCACCATGTGTTTTAAAGAGAAGAGTGATGCGATCAGATAGATGTACGGTTTAGAAAGCCACGATTTTCCTACAGATGCAAAAGCCAGTTAGAAATTAGAAGGCAAGAGCAGAGGCAGGAACACTGGTTAGAGACTGGTATTAAGACCCAGGCTGGGCCAAACTGAGAAGGACTGAGTAGAGGAATGTCACAGAGAGGAATTCCTTATGCAAGTGCTTAAGGAATGCAAGTGCCCATTCTGCGGCCTTGGCCTACGTGCCCCATCGCTTTTATTACCTTCAGACCTGAAACATCCAGCCCTATTAAAGGCCAGTTCACAGCAAGCCCCTTATGGAATATCAAGGTCACCCAAACTCTGCCACCAAGTTGCCCTGAAGCTGTAGACCCAGCCTTGGCTTCCCGGAGCCCATCCAATCTCCCATTGGAAATGCGGCTACCTGCTGATATACACCGAAGTCAAATGCTGATTCCCTTGCTTCTTGGCTGTGTTACCCTGAATAAGGTGCTTAACCTCTCCGAGTCTGAATATCTAATCTGAATATAAAGTGAAAGGATTGACATTTAAAGAAAGGAAGTCACAGGAATGGGGATTAAATCAGATAAAGAGTATGAATCACCTATCTCAGCAAGAGGCTCCGTCAATGAAAACTCTTTCCCCTGTAGCCCCTTTAAGCTTTTCCCTGGCTCCATCTTCTTAAGACCTCTCCAACCCTGTTTGCTTGCCAAATAAAAGGGGGTTTGGATTTGTTTTGTTTTCCTGCCAGAAAGAAACAACTGGAGGTTGAGGAGCCCAGAACAGCCATTTTTAGATTTGTGGGTGGAAAATTTCTCCTGTTCTTAGTCCCGAAGCCTAAGCCCTCTCTGAACTTCCTTCATGTGTCTCCCACTTGGGAACACAATAATCCAGTGTCTTGTGCTGGAGAAGAAGGGAGAAGGAAATAAATAATGAAGGAGAAAAACATCTCTCCATTTTCCTCCAATCTTTAAAATCTTTTCTTTCTCATTTCATCTTAAACTCAGGGAAATTAAACTATAAGGCAGAGTTCTTTGGTCAAGAAGGTTCTTGAAAGAGTCTTTGTTTAATGATCACACTGTCCCAGACTCCAGAAGAGAATTCTATGCCTTGCTGGGGTATTGGGGGGAAAGAGAGGGTTAATGCTTGCTGGGACTGTGCAGCTGTTGTGTTACATTGTGTTGCAGCTAATTCTCCCATTTCATTGATAAGAAAACTGAAACTCAGAGAAAAGCAACACACCCTAGTAACATAGGTGGGAAGGGGTAAAGTGCCCCTGAGATATAACCTCACATCACTCTGTGGCTAGAGTCCATCCTCATGTCCCCCTGGAAACTTCCAAGATGCCTTGGATGGCCCCAGAGCTGTGGTGCATCAGGAACATGTGTCAGCTGCCCCTACCCCATCCCCTGCTTGGAGCTTCCCATTCCATCTGGCTTGCAAGCTGTGTGTATTTGCTTCTCTTCCTCAGAGCTCCCTCTTCACTAGGACAAGCACTTAGCGTGTGTATTATCGTGGACTGTTTGCGGGCATCTCTCCCCCGCTCGCCTCTGAGAGTCTCGGATCTGAAAGGATCTTGAGAGTGTGAATTGGTGCATGTGTATTCTTGTTCTCAGAGGAGTATTTGCTTCTCTCACATTGGAACAAAGAGGGGGAAAAAGAAAGTCCAAAATTCTTAAACCTTTGTGTGCATTTAAGAGTTCCTGGCATGTTGTAGCCCTACATACAAGTTTGATGAATGAATAAGTATGTGAAAAATATCTACCACAAAGAATGTGGAGCTGGATGCTGAGTTATACCAGGAAAGAATATTTTTGGAAGTTTTATGACCTTGCTATATGACCTTTGTAAAGTCCCTTCCTCTTTCAGGACCTATTTCCCCGTGAACAGGAAGATATTCTTTTACATGTTGTGCATGTTTCATTGTCTTCCTTTATTCTTTTCCCCTAAATACACACACAAACACACACACACACACACATACACACACATACACACACACACATACTTATCAATCTCCAAAATCACATCCTGTTGCCACTTGGTACTAGTAGTCTCTTTTTCATTTCCTTGACCAGAGGCCCCATGAGCTTATTAACCTCTGTTGTCCATGTACCTCAATATTCTTGCTTTAGTAAGACAGCAATAATGTCCTTTCAAATTCATTTTATCGAAGAATCTATCTGCTTTGTGGGCCAGCATGTGCTGGTCCTAAATGGAAAGTAGAAATCATTTCCTGTTCACCCGCTCTGTAAAAGCAGGGGTTCTGCCGGCTGCCTTTGCACCAATATGGAAAGAACATCTATCTTCACAAATGTAGGCGACACTGTGGAGACAGCCTTTTAAGGGACAGGGTGGAAGTCTTCCATTCCAAAAGGAGTATGGAGGCCGAAAAATAAGTCACACACCAGGGTCACTCAACTCCACAACTCTAGACACAAGAGATTCTTAACATTTAAGACTCTAAATATGAGTGAATGTATGTAATTAGTTGCCTCTAAACTTCTATTCATCTTAAAATATTCTATGATTCTTTGATATCATTTTTCCATAAGACTGACCCAGGATCAGATAATTCTCAGATTCCTCCAATCCAAGGCAAGGGCTTCGCAATCTGTGGATGAGTTCAAAATGCCTGGGAATCTGGGGGGGCGGGGGAAAGCAAATCCCTGGTCTCCCATCTCTGATACTTTGGTTTGTTTCGTGTGGAAAGAAGCCCAGGGATCTGTAAATTTTAACAAGTCCCCCACTCCAGGGGTTTGAGTAGGAGTGGGCCACTCTGACATATAGTGCTGTAGGAAGCCTGTAATTCTGTAATTCTAAATGTGATTCTGAAATGGCCTTTTGCTTATGATTCTAGTACTCTCAATTTTTTATTCTATTTCTATATGCCTAAAGAAAGCCTTCTAAGGTGTAAAGACTATTTTTCTGAGCATGTATTTCACAGGGGGAAGAAAAAGGGGGCCAAGTATCTCAATGGTGGAGGGGCATTTAAGGAGATCCCTGCCCTGAGGGCACAGGCAGCAAATTTATTTTAATTTTATTAAGGAGTTGTGTTGTTGTACAATCATGAATGCATATGTAGTAACAACACGATCTGCCCCTGATCCTAAGCTAGAATCACCCCCACATCACCCACACCCCAGTCTCTTGACTCTTCTGTATTTTCCCCCATAATAGATATAAATGTGTGTATGTTATATGTATGATTGTGCATTTTCCAGAATTAAGTGATTGCATAAGTATTATTTGGCTTTTCAGGGGAGTTGATGATTTCCCCCCATAGATCCCTCCTTATCCTCCCTCCCTCCCCACCCCCTTGATATCTATGGGTCCCATAGATGATGTGTTGCTTCAACTTTGGTGGGTCTAGTACATGAGCTTGACCTTTCACCCAAACCTGGGTTTTGCTCTAGCCTTCACAAATAAGGAAAACATTTGACCCTTGAGTCTCTGGGATTGGCTCATTTCACTTAGCATAATTTCTTCCATCAGGCAGCACATTTTGGTGCTGCACTGATTGTGCTAAGGATCTACCAATTGTGCTGCAAGTTCAGAGCTAAGGATCAGAAATGATGGGCTTAGCTGAGTCTGAGGACATGCTTATCTGAGGATGGAATGGGACATCTGACCTTGTCCTGAAGTTAGAAGAACTAACGCTGGAGGAAAGGAGACAGAAGTCACAGTCCAGACGCAAGAGAGGAAAGATTTATCACCAAAACATCCTCTCTTTGATGGATGGCAGGGGGTACTGCAGACTGGTGTGCAGACATGAAAATGCAAGGTTTTGGGAAAGCTCCAGATGAGAGGGAGCCAACTGTGTGGATATCCCAGGGTACACTGTGTGGGCTGGAAGAGGACCGATTTGACATGCTAATGAGTGCCTGGATCTGGGAGGGTGAGAATGGGATAAAGGATGCTGAGGACCTCTGAGGAGCTGGTAGGCAGATGCAAGGGGAGGAGAGCCTGTGAGTTGGGGGCAGGGCTCTAAGATGGAGAGGGGCTCCCCAGGGAATCTCCACACAGACTCCAATCACTCAATGAGTCAGGGTTCAAATGTTGAATCTGGAACCTTCTTTCTGAGAATAAAAATGGAGAAAGGAAGGCCTTGAGATTTCTATAGCTTCCCAAAGGGGCAAGAGCCAGCAGGTTGGTTGCTCATGGCCCCTATGATGGGGGAAGAATGGAAAGGGAGAGGTTAGTCACTGCTAGTGACATATTTTGCTTGCATGCCTGCAGAATGGTGATGACATATTCCTGGCTGCACATATACACACCTACGCATCTCTACTGCCCCACCCAGTGATGGTGACATATATGCCAATACATTGTGACATACTTCTGCACTCTTATCTGCTGATGATTACATAAGATTACACCACTTCATATCCATGATAACTTTCTATCACCCAGGTCATCCCTAGTTGACAGCAACCCTTAGACATACATTATTACACAGAAATAGTGCCATATCCCTAGAGCCTTTATATCCGGTACAGTCTATGTAAATGGGACCATCTGTGGTTGTACAGTGCACAACCTACACAGCTGTATGTGGTACCCTTGCCTTACACCCAAACCCTCCCACAATGCCATTGCCATATTCTGCTCTAACAAGACACTTAGCTCTACACCATCACATCACATCACATCTAAAGGGATACACCACCACACACTGACATGGCAACAGACCCACATGTGCTCTACTGCACCCTGATGATGGCACGTAGCACATGCATCACTCCACATGGATGCTACATGGTCCCACACTGGTAGCTGCGCACACAAATGCACCACTGCACGTCAATGAGTTTGCCTTCACGCTGTGTAATTACACATTGAAGGAGGCAACCTCACATCACACCCTCACAGTGATGACACCTCACCATTGACGAGAGGGAAGGCACTCAACAGATGAGCAAGATGGCTTGGAGCCCTTCTCTGAGCTCCACCACTGCAATTCTGCTTTTGCCTGTGGCACCTGGTCACCCTCTCAAAGCAAGACCAACTCTGCCCCTCCAGGCTCAAGCTAGAATGGCAGGATATGGATTCAGTCTCCCTGGACCAGCCAGCAAGCTCCAGATCAGAGACGGTGACCATACTTCCAGATATCTGCTCACCAACCACATAGCATCCAGGTTCCTTTGGACTGAGACAATTGCAAGGAAGAAATGGACTGACTTTCGGACAGGGGCCCTATGAGAGGCATTCTCCCTAATCACCACATTTATAGTCTGTGACAGTTGTCATTCCTCACACATTGTTCCTCAATCCTCACATAAAGTACTGATGTTAGCTCCCTTAATCAGCTTTCTGGTGAACATGCTAGGCATACACATATGATTTTATGAATCTGTTCAAATCTTGCCCTCTACCCCTGTTCCCAGGACTCATAAATAAAAGTAACTCAGTACATGCCACGATAAGACACCTTAAGCATAGCCACATCAATATTTTACTGGATGATTCTTAGAAGCTGTCCATAGAGCAGGCTCTGAAAGGACCAGAGGCTGGGACTGTTTGCACTTTCACACACTCATGCTTACTTGCAGTCAGCTGGATTAGCAATGCAGATGAAGGAAATGATGGTAACCTACATGTCATGAGGTCCCTATCTGGATGTAAATTCATGGCAGGAGTGTGTGTGTGTGTGTGTGTGTGTGTGTGTTTGTGTGTGTGAGAGAGAGACAAACAGACAGAGATAGAGAAACTGGAGAATGGGGACAACTATAAATGTCAATGTAAAAAAAAAATCTGCAGAGCAAAAGTAACATTTCCATAGGCTGTGGGATGTGTCAGACGAGAAGCAGCTCAGGAGTCAGTGTCAGGCAGGCCTGAACTGGAATCCTGACTCTGCCAGAACTTACTTTCTGTCTCTGGGCTTTGACCTTCCCATCTTGAAAAATAAGAGTTTGTGTGAATTAAATAAGAAAATGTAATTTATATAAAGCACTAAAGTTAGCATTTGAGACATATTGGAAGCTCAGATTGTTGCTATGCTTAGTAGTGCTTTCATTAGGAAATGCTTATAATAGTTAACAACTTTTCTTTAGTAATAATAGAGTATTTGGGAATCATGCCCAGACAGGTAATACCAAACAGGAAGCAAGTATTCATCTCTCCAACACCTTTCTTCGATGGGAAGCATCAGTAGTTACAGTGTTATGATTTACCCCCAATCTTTCAATGGAATGAAGCCATCAAAACTTGGCTGAGGGGCTGGAGCGGTGGCTCAGCGGTTTTGGCGCTTGCCTGGCAAGCACGAGGACCCGGCTTCAAACCCCAGCACCACATACACAACTGAGTGTTGGAGCAACTAAGGCCATGTGAAAAACTAAATAAAGTTGTTTCTCTCTTTCTGTCTCTCTCACTGTCCCTCTCTCTCTGAAAAAAAAAAAAAAAAAAAACCCTTGGCTGAGCTGTCCTATTCACCAATAAGACTTGCTGCAGCTAGACAGAGTTCATATCAGCCCAAGCAGTTTTTTATAGATTCACAGAAGCCCAGGTTCAAAAAGAGTTTTAGTTGTCACCTGGATATCCCCTTACCCCAGTACCATCTTCGAGATTTAAGGAACCCCTGACCTCATAAGAGGCAGCTAAGCTGTGACTAGACAGCTCTAACTAACAAACGCTTCTTCCTCTTCAAACTTCTCGGTTTCCTTTACCTTTTTCCCCACTGCCCTAGTTCTGCCTCTATCAATGGTGAAAAGCAGTAGGACTTCTTATTCCTTGCAATGGTTATTTAACCATTGAACAAGCATCTTTAAACCAGTTTTGCTGGGCACCAAATTTAGTGCTGGAATTTTGAGGTAAGCAAGACTGGCCAGTCTTTCAAGGGATAATCCTCCCCTCCACCCCAATGTCCTCTCTTCTAAGTGAAATATCCTCATAGCCTTCAACTTTCCCTCATTTGACCTGACTTCCAGATACCCACCCCAAACCACCCACTTCCCAAGCTTATGCTAGATATGATTAAAGTCCATTTTAAAATGTGGTGCCCAGAACTGAACTTTGTATTTTTTTTAAGCCTAAATTGGGTTTTTAGCCCAGCTTAGTCAAAGGTAATGCCAGTTGTGGAAAAACCCCAATTATAACTAGACTGCTGCAGGCCAGTTCCCGCTTATTGAATGTGTTGTTGAAGTGCATGGAGAAAAGAGGGAGAAATAAGGAGAGAGTTAAATTGTGGCTCTTGTAAATAATGTGATGTCAGATCTCTCTGCCCAGAACTCCCCTCAGGCATTAATGGTGAGTCTAAGTCACTCTAATCAAACACTGGTCTTTACCCCTCCTTTAGCTTCTGAAGCCCTAGGAAATGGGAAACAAAGGTAAGGAATGAGCATGCTACGCTGATGGTCCAACACAGTACTAGATAGGGAACTTGGCCAAAAGGGAAGGGTCTTCCTTATACAAAGCCCTGTAGCCTTTAAGAAGAGAACTTCAGAAGACACCTCTCCAGGTGAAGAAGTTGGTTCCACAAATGGCCTCTGACTTGTAGAAATCCCCCCATTTTGAGGCCTTTGCTATGACTATGTGCAAAAGAATAGATCCCCCTTATTTGAATAAAATCACACCTCTTTCCTCTCCCATATCCTGTTCTTCCACAGCTCTTGCAGCTCTTTCTCTGGAAGGAAGCCATCCCCTTACAGAAGCAGAAAGTCATCTTCACTCTGACAAAATCCTGATTGATGCATAAACTCCAGTAAATCTTTCAAAGGCCTGGTGCAAGGCCCCTCCTCTCTGAAGCCATTTTCCTACACATCAGATTAAAGAAAGCAGTTGAGAGCCCAAAGATAGCAGGCAGAATGGAGAGGCTCATTAGGAGAGAATAATAAAACAAAAAGAGGGAAAGAGGAAAGGCTGGGGATGGGAACATATATTGCCTTGCTTCTTGAAGATCCCTTTCCTTCCCTTCCCTTCCCTTTCCTTTTTTCCTTTCCTTTCCTTTCCTGGGCATAGCAGGAAAGGAAACAGACCTTCTAGAATAACTTTACCAGAGGATCCTTTCTTCTTTCCAGGATATTAGATCAAAAGGGGATTGGTGAGTGACTCAGCTAAGGTCCACTGCAATTTTGCAGCAGCCAGATCCCTCTGGATCTGTGTCAGAGGGTTCCTGACTCCCTCTGAGGCCCTCACTCACACTCCCCACCAATGCTTTTTGGGTTCTCATGTAGCTGGACTACAGCAAGGGGCAGCAAGATGATCTGAGGGTGAGTGTTCCAGTACTGGAGCTGCTCCCAGGCAAGACGCAATAGAAACAGGGTGACTGAAACAGGGATTCCTCTATGGGCAGCAGGAGCCCTGAGGAGAGTGTGCCCATTCTGCCTGGAGGAACTAGGAAGGGCTTTTCCAAGGAAGTGACCTTGGAGGTTTGCTTTAAGAACATTTCCTCCACCCCTGCCCTCCCTCCACTCCCCCTTCACCAAAAGCAGATAGTTTGAGATCCTTGGGGCTGTGGTCAGAACTTCTGGCTTCAGAGATTGGGGAAGATTGGTTGGAGGTATCTGTCAGGGGGAGGGGGACAACTAAAGGTAGAAAAGGAAGGGGAGTGAAAAGAAAAAAGGAGAGAATGGGGGATGGAGAGTGAAAGAGGGCGAGAAGGAGAAGGAGGGGAGGAGCAGAAGGAGAAAGAGAGAGAGGAAGGGGAGGCGGGAGGAGAAGGAGAGGGGGGAGAGGAGAGCGGAGGGGGGAGAGAGAGAGAGTGAGAGAGAGAGAGAGAGAGAGTGAGAGAGAGAGAGAGAAATTTGAATTTCCCATCTGAAAGGGTAGCGGCGGCGCCTCAGGGCCTGGTTGAGGGGCGTGATTGGAAGGCGCCTTCGGCAGCCGCCCGCAGCAAGAGCCCCGGCCCCAGCTCGCCTGGCGGAGTTACACGAGGCGGCGGCGGGAGCTGGAATAGCAGAAGGAACCGCCCGGTTGAGTCGGGCCGGAGCCCTGCAGCGGCTTAGACGGTTGCGGGGACCGCCAGGTCGGTGCTGGCCGCGGGCCGGGAGGGCGGAGCCGGGCTGTGGGCAACAGGGTCCAGACTCTCGCCTTGAGGGCAGCCCGGGAAGCTGGAGAGTAAGTCTTTTGTCCGAGACAGCTCCCCAAGATTGCCGGGGCGCTGAAATGGGGGACTGCGCGGCGGCTGCGGGGACCCTCCCGGGCGCGCTCGCTGAGTGCTGAAAGAACAGCTCCCCGCGCAGCAGGCTGAGGGAAGCTAGTGCAGCAGCCGCAACTGCGAGCGAGGCTCGAGCCCCGGGGCCCGAGACCCCGGGACAGAAGCCCCAAATAGCCAGGCTCCCAGGGTCCAGGGAGCCAGGACCGCCCCGAATGCGGCGGGAGACTTAAGTCTGAGGCTAACGAACAACTTTGGGCTCTCAGGGCTAGGGTAGGGGGACTTCGATGTAAGCTACTTCTTGATTGTGGTTAACCCTGAGCCCGCCAGGGCCCTCTTAGCACTGGAGGAGAGAGCCCCCCCCCCACGCCCGGGGGTAGAGTTCGGCCTCCCTAGTGAGTCAGAGGGTGGCGGGAGGGAGGCGGACAGACCGCTGGTGAATGGGAGGAGAACAGAAACGTCGCTTGTGAGTGGGGGACTGAGGGGACTACCCCAAGGAGCTGAGGTTTGAGCAGCTTGCGTCGGCTATTTGGGGTCAATGGGAACGGTCTGTTCGTGCCCTCGCGCTCGCCAGCCCCACTCTGCCCCCTCCCTCAGCAAAGTTTGAGACCGAGCTGGGTCTTGGGGTTAAGCTTTGTGCGTTGGGGGAAGGGGTACTCTCATTGGCCAACTGAGACCTCCAGGACAGAGCAGATGGGTATGTTGGTCTCTGAGAGGGCCCTAGAGAGGGTCGCCTGGGTTCCTGTCCCCTCTGGTGGGGTAACGGGGAGCCCCCACCTCTTCCGCTTTTCAGCCAGAGCCAGTTACCTACCCTCTCCCATCCTCCACTGCCCCTTCTCCTGCACGAATGCTTCTCTCTTCTAGGGAGGTGGGATGGGGTGGGGTGGGTGGGGTGGGTGCGTAGAGGGACATCCCCTATCTCCGCCACCGCCATTAGCGTCGAGTCCCTTACAAAAAGCGAATGAGTGTTGAATTGAGTTGCAGTGAATATAGCTCGAACTTGAGCCATAAAAAAACAGAAAAACAGCCACAAGGACAGGCACTGCAGGTGCCCGAGTCTGCCTGTCAGATGGCGGGGAGGGGGGGTTGAGGGGGCAGTCCCGAAAACCGCCTGGGGCTCAGATGGCCGAGCGCGAGCAGGTGCCTCCGCTGGCTGTCTTGGGCTGGGACCGGCTGGGAGGGAGTCAGGAAGGGAAGCTGAAGACTTGCCAGTAAGCACTGAAGGCACGGAAACCTGGTGCTTACAGCAGTGCCCCTCCCCCGCATCTTCTCTTCCTCCCTTCCCCCAGCCCAGCATCCCCCCCCCACCACCACCACCCTTCCCGCGCAGGGACCGACCAAGGCTTCCCGCAGAACCGCTAAGGAGCGCCTCCTGGCGTTCTGGCCCAAATCCTCAACTGCACACAACCTCCCGGACCTCCCCATTCCTGGGGAGCATATGACAAGATATCTACACACATGCCGGCAGACATACTCACACAAACTTACACGATGACTAAGGTCAGAGTTACATATGGAGGGTCATACTTTGAACCTGCACACTCACACACGCTGACACAACATTAAATTCGACCCTGAGGATCTACCCTGTAATGGATTCTAGGGACAAGATACAGATGGTTTCTTGAGAGGACATCAAAGGGAGGGGGGAAGAGAAAGACACACAGACAGGCAGGACATGAAATAGAGGCAGGCAACAGACTTAGAAAGTGCCATTGGTCCATCACATCTTGCCAAGGGGATCGAAGACATTTCATGGAGTCATGTTTGAGAGTGGTCTTTGAAAACTGATGCTGCTGCTGATAATCATGATGACAATGAGTATAACTAATATTACTGAGCACATCCTGTGTAACAGAACTGGGTTAAGCACTTTATTTGCATCATTTCAATGCTCATAACAAACCTTGAGCATAAGGGTTCCTGTTTCCATTTTACACATGAGAAAACATCATATTTGTTAAAGGTAATTTAATAAACAGTAGAACTAGGATTCAAACCTGCAGAGATGAGCTTAGGACTATCATGTACAAATGCCCACGGGTGTTTGGAAAGAATATGTGCTAGGTCTGGCTGAAGTAGAGCCATGTGTGAGAGATGGGAAATGAGATGCAAAGATGGTAGGTGCTAGATTTTGCAGGACTTGGAGGTCAGCACAAGGACTTTGACTGGTTTAACAAGGCCATGGGGAGCCATTGCATGTTTGCATGAGCAGATCTGCCCTTTTAGGAAGATTAATTGGACAACCATGTGGAGGATGAATGAGAGCAGGGAGAGAGACAGTTAGAGGTTATGTGCAAATCCAGAACCTCTAGACGCTGAACCAAAGCATTAGCAGCAGTAGGAGAGAGGAAAGTGGGGATGCTGGAAGCATTGTGAAGCTATAATCTCCAGACTTCTCCCTCCATATCCCCATCTCAGTTGTACTCACCAATTCCTTGTGTGATTTGCTGTGCAGTGTCTACCCACCCCAAGCAACTGAATATTGTGAGAGGAAATGCTGGGACTCCTTCATTCTCTGCGATATCCCCAGCACCCAGAATAGTAGCTGGCAGAGAGTAGGTCCTCAAAGAATGCAGTATGAGTAAGTGAGTGAATTAATGAATGAGTGACTCTGGAGTCTTCAGTTTCAACTGGAACAAAGCATACTAGGGAAAAAGATGGTTCGGTGGAGGAGGCAAGAATGAGATTGATTTGGGGACAGATTGACTTGGAGATGATACATGTAACAACATGCAGCAGATAGTGAAACATGTGGGTTTTGGAAAGAAAGATAAATAATGGTGATAGATGAGATTTCCAAGCAAGACAGTGGGGAAAGGAAGAATAATGGGAAAGGGAAGGTGAGAGTTTGCTTAGAGAATATCTACATTTTAAAGGAAAGGAAAGAAGTCAGCAAAGAAGAGATAGAAGACTTATCTGCAAAAAAGTAAAGACAACAAGTGTACTGTGTCATGGATTTCAGAAGATGTGAGAAGGCTGGGAAAAGTTGGGGGATGGAGTCCCCCATTAGCAAATGAAGCTAACATAACTGCTAAAGTAACTGCTGAGCCACTGTTCCAGCCCCAAGAGGAGGGCTTTGAAAACACTTGTGTTCTGGGCTTTAGGAGGTCTCTCAGCAACTCTGAGTTGGACATTTGGAGTGATGCAAATTGGCAGATCTCTGGACTCCCAAAGAGGTAGAGGCTTGACCAGGAGATGGATAAGTGGGGACACCAAGTTGCAGACCCCTTCCTCAGAACATTAGAGGGCAGAGATCAAGAAACACTCAGGGTTCAAGGAAGGAGTTGGAGAAGGGACTTCTGAAGAGAAGATTGAAGATGTAAGGAACAGGGAGTGAAGGAGGGACCAAGGAGGAAGGTATAAAGAGAGAAAACCCATAACACAGGCAAATGGATTGGCCTCAGCCAGAAGAAGAAGGACTCTGGGGACTGGGAGAAGGGAGGTTATAGGAACTCACAATAGCTGAAAATTCATCATTATTATAATACCCATCATTTACTGAGCACTGTCATCACCAAACACATTCTGTAGATTATTTTTAATGCTTCACAGTGGTAGTATAGTCCTCATTTTATAGAGAAGAACTAGAATCAAAGAGGTGAGATGAGTTACTTTTGCACGGTTAGAAAGTGGCAGATTCAGAATCTGAATCCGGGGGACTAGCCCCCAGAGCTGATATCCCTTTGCACTGCACCACAAGATGTGAGAGGAAAAATACCTTCTGAGAGGGAGGGGCCAGGAGTAGGTTGGGCCTTAAAAACTGGAGAATTGGTTGGGGAGTCTCAACAGAATAAACAAGAGATTGCTTAACAGTTGATAGGGCCTCACTGGGATTGGGTGGTGGTACTTCAGGGGAGACCCAGGAAACTGGGCCAAGTAATCCCCAGCAGGTTAAGTAGGAGCCACCTTGATCTATAGAGATATAAGCATTGAAAAGACTCAGTCCTTGAATAGATGTACTTTGCAAATTGAGGGTATTCAGTATTTGCTGAATGAATGAATGAAGGAAGAGGTGTCTGGAGAAGGAGATAGTGTAGTGATAAATGGCATGGTGAATTTGAGTGTGTCCATGAGGCAAATGTATCTCTTAACTTATTCGTCACCTATTTCCCTACACACACACACACACACACACACACACACACACACACCTTCTCAGAATGTAATTTGCATGAACGCAGGCTTTGTGTCTTTTGTTCATTATTATATCCCCAGTGCCTAACATATCAACTGGCACATAGTGCATGTTCAGTTGATACTTGATGCATGAATGAAGATGGCAAAATCTGGAGCCCAGATAAGAAAGAGGATTTAGGTGCCATCAGTGCCAGTGATCATTAAAGTCCCTAGAGTGGATGAGTTCCCCCAGAGAAAGTCTAAAGAGGAAACAGAAGCAGGGGCTGAGGTCTGAGTCCTGGGGAACAGCTTTACATAAGGACAGAAGGAAGGGACTGGAAAGGTTGCTCAGTGGTAGAGCACTTGCCTGGCATGCATGAGCTAGATACCAGGTTTGATCCCTAGCACTGCATACACAAATTAATTTTAAAAATTAACTCTCTCAGGGCTGGAGCGGTGGCTCAGTGGTTATGGCACCTGCTTGGCTATGCGCGAGTACGCAGGTTCAAACCCCAGCACCACGTACACAATGAAGTGTTCAAGCAACGAAAGCCACATAAAAAACTAAATAAAATTGATTCTGTCCTTCTCTCTCTCTCTCTCATTGTCCCTCTCTCTTTAAAAAAAATTAACTCTCTCTCTCTCTAAAAAAGGAAGCAAGGAAGCAAGGAAAGAGAAGAGGGAGGGAGCTATAAGATATAGGAAAAGAAGAAAGACCTGAGTCACAGAACCAAGAGTGGAGAGGGTGCTTGAAGATACAGTGGGGAGGTCAGCAATTCAAATGCAGCAGGCCTGCTCCAACAGAAGAAAAGGAAAAGGGCCTGAAAGATCATCTGATCCCAAAGAGAGAATTACCAGAGTCATGCGGCAAGTTAGATAGTGATGAGGCTGGAACTAAAGCCCAGGTGTCTTGCCTACCGATTTGAAATACCTCAAATTAGAATCCTACATCTTCCACTACCACCTGGTAATTCCTTGAGCTCCATGTAAACACTGAGTAGAAACTTGAGAGTTCCTGAAATCATTTGATTATTACATTGTTCATTTCCTGTTCTTAAAAATGAAGCCTTTTCTCAAGGCCCTAAAGTCAATCGAAAACATTTTGACCAAGTTGAGCAACTTCCAAACTCAGATTTCTGAGTGGGTTCTCTTGCATTTCCTGGAAAGCATATTCCTCTTTGGCTTAAATGTAATCTCCAAAAATATATAGTCAGCAATGGCTAACATTTTATGAGCTCCAGCTACACCCCAGACACTTAACCAGTATCTTAATTCTCCTGTTTTGCAGGAAACTGAAGCTTTCCCAAGGACTCACAGCCAGTGAGATTTCTGAACCAGTTGTGTCTGATGGATGCCAAAGCCCCTGGGATTCCCCCCGCCCCCACTATGTCATGATTTTCTCAACCTAAAACAATTTATCAGTGGTCTGATATGCAGATAAGCTCTTGGACCCCCTAATATGAAAAAAAAAAATCCCAGTCCACTGATACAGTTTCTCTTTTTGAAAGAAATGAGGGGAAAAAATCCATTAATGAATAGCCAATGACCTTGAACCCAACCTGGTTATAATATGCAGCCTGGTTTCTCTGTCTCTATTTCCCAAGACTCTTCTTCCTAACAAACTCTGAAGCTCCCAAAGCTATATAAGATTAAAAGGTCTTGGAGAGCAGACCTGGCCTCAGTTAACCATAAAGTTACATCATACTCAGTTTTGTTTTGTCCTTGACATTTTACTTTATTTTTTAAATTTTTTTATTAAGGAGTTATTGTACAATCATCAATGCATATAAAATAACAATATGATATGCATATGTTCTTTTTTTTAAGAGACAGGGACAGTGAGAGAGAGAGAGAAAGAATTAATTTTTATTTAGTTTTTCATGTGGCTTTCATTGCTCCAAGACTTCATTGTATAAGTGGTGCCAGGGTTTGAACTCGTGTACTTGTGCATGCCAGGCAAGCACCATAACTGCTCCAGCCCCTATGCATATGTTTTTAAACCAGAATTATCCCCACATAGCTCACACCCCAGTCCATATCATACTTTGGATAGATCATGGATGTCTCCACCCACGCCCCAAAAGAGACAGCTTTGTCTGTTAAAGAGACTTGGAAACTGAGTGGTGAAAATAAAAAGAATATCTCTGAGAGCACTGGGGTTCATCTCAGAAATGTGGGGGGGAATATGGTAAGGAAGCCAAGGGTGAAGCCTCCAACCCCTTTTCCCACCAACACCATTGGAATAGTTCCACTTTTACATAATTTGCACATTGAGATTTCCATTAAGATTTTATTTGGAGAAAATCTTCTGAGCCAAAAAAAAAAAAAAAAAAAAAAACACCCAATAAAAATGAAAGTTGGTGATTTAGGGAGAAGGGAAGTAGGACTAACATTAGCAAAGTGCCTACAAAGCCCATGCTAGGTACTCTAAAGTCCCTAAGCCCCAAGAAGATTACAATGTCTCCAATGCCCCCCAAGTGTAATTCAAAATAAAAATCAATATTAAGCTATAAAACTTACATGCATGTTGCAATAAAAAATAACATTTCTCCATTTATCTCATTTCCAAAGTCTGAATATATTCATCCAAGCTGGATATCCACATCTTTCCATGCCCTTCTGATTTGCTGGGCCATAATAAGCACATGCTCATTCATTTTTATGGGTTGATCCAATGGCCGGGCTGGATTCTCTTCAATCTCCACAGTAGCCCTGGGAAAGAAAATATTGATACTTCTGTCTCAGAAAAGAGGAAACTGGGGACTTAAGCAAACTAAGTCACTAGCTGAAGGGAGGCATAAAAATGCCCAAATTCCAGGTTCATTCCAATATTCCTGGCTTCAATCAAATTAGAACAATATGGTCAAGATGATGATTTAAAAATAGGAATCAGAAGCTGTTTTGCAGCACACATGTGTTTGGAACATAGAAAGTGCTCAGGAAAGTGCCCCTTTCCATGTCTTCTTCCTTCCTACCAGGGCACTGCCTTGGCCTCAGACAGGTGGTGCTCAGTCTGAACAAGGGTAAAGTTGCCCTGTCAAATCCACCACGTGGCCTGGGCACGGGCCTGTCTCATCTGACTCCTAATTCCTCTTTTGCAGGTTGGTACATCTCCCCAAGCCAGGCCAGCTAGGGGTGCTGCATGCAAATTCAGCCCTGGGCTAGGGCACACTAACCAGAGCCGGCAGCATGGACTTCGTCATGAAGCAGGCCCTCGGAGGTGAGCCCTGCTTTACCTTCCCACGCCCTGACCCGGTCCTGACCCAGGTGGGAGGGGGCCTCAGCCTAGGTGGCCCTCTCTACTCAACCCTGTCCCCCAACTTACCGCATCTTGTTCCTTCCCACCCCACTCCATAGGGGCTACCAAGGACATGGGGAAGATGCTGGGGGGAGAGGAGGAGAAGGACCCCGACGCGCAGAAGAAGGAGGAGGAGCGGCAGGAGGCCCTGCGGCAGCAAGAGGAAGAGCGCAAAGCCAAGCATGCGCGTATGGAGGCCGAGCGCGAGAAGGTCCGGCAGCAGATCCGAGACAAGGTGAGCACCGCCAGGGCGGGAAACGGGACTCCCCAGAAACTCCAAGCTTGGGCTTCCCTCAATCCTATGCTTTCGCCTTAGGCCTAGTTCTTTCTGGGCCTCGCTCTTCTCATCAGAAATATGGGTAGGACCACTATGGAAATTAAATATGATAATGTACGTAGTCAGTGCAACAGGCCCACAAAGTTTTACCCAAGACCCTCCAGACTAAGTATGTGTGGAACTGAGAATTTGTGGGTGTTTGAGAAAATCCTATAGTACCCTGAGCACCTGATCGTTTTGTTAGGTAGCACTCCCAGTGAATCTGTGTCTGCCACCCTGTGCCAAACAGTTCAATGCATGTCTGGTAGCACCACCCAACAAATCAAGACTGCAAGTGGTCTTCCTTGGTTCAAGCTGGGTGTTGTCACCAAAATTTGATTCCAACATACAGGAAAACTTTTCAGTGTTTGGATCTTTGGGGATTTCAAAAGAGCAAGAATTTATTATGGGCAGGTGTGAATTTTAAAGGAAATCCCAAGCACAGTCTCTCTCTAATTAATCACCTACACTCTGAGGACCTAGCACAGTACCACAGAGAAAGCACCTTTAGCCCCACTTTATAGATAAGGAGACTGAGGCTTAGAAAGTGCTCATGGGCCGTGTTAACCAAGTTTGTATGACCTGGAGACTCACCTCCTCACTTCATATTCCTTTCTGCTCTTCTTCCTAGTATGGGCTGAAGAAGAAGGAGGAGAAGGAGGCAGAGGAGAAAGCAGCTCTGGAACAGCCCTGTGAGGGGAGCCTGACCCGGCCCAAGAAGGCTATCCCTGCAGGCTGTGGAGATGAGGAGGAGGAGGAAGAGGAGAGCATCCTGGACACGGTGCTCAAATACCTGCCCGGGCCACTGCAGGACATGTTCAAGAAGTAACCAGCCCTCCTGCCCCATTCCCTCTCCACTCGTTACTTTTTAATTTAATTTAATTTTGTTCTTTCTTTTATTTTTATTCATTTATGTCTCAATTCTGAAGGGGAAAACCTCAGTTGGCCTCTGCCCCCCTTCCCTGGCCAGGGGCTCCTCCTTTACACCCCACTTCATCCAAGGGTATCCAGTCCCATTCCACTCCAAAGCCCTTGAAAAAGAGGATAGACAGCTTTATCCAGCAGGGGGCGTTGAACCCAGGGTCAAAGGTACTGGGTGGCCCCCTGGGGAAGCCTAAGTTTTCTGTTAGTGTGGTAACCCCCATACATTCCTTTGTGCTCCCCACTGCCAGGAGGACCACTCTCCCCAGCCAGCCAAAGTAATGACACATTCCAGCCCTGCCCAGCATGCTGATCTTTGGCTTCTGATACCTCAGTGGGCCTCAAGGTCAGGGCAGGTTCACTGAGGAAGGGAGTCAGGTTAAGCCTGTTCCACAAGGGCCTAGCCTGAGAGGAGTTGGGTCTGGCCAGGCTAGGGTCTGGGCAGGAGATTGAGGCTCTTCTCCCCTCTTCCTGGTGACACCGAACCCTGGAGCACACCCTTCCCCAACCTCCTCCTGGAGAGGCATGGCCCCTGCCAAGCTGGTCCTCTGAAAGGATCCTCCTTGGACTTTAGCACATCTGTGGAGGATCCCAGGGTAGGGCAACCCCTTGTATCCCCTCACCCCACTTAGGTCCTGGGACCCCACTGCCAGGTTGGACCCAGCTTGCCCAGCCAAGGGGTTACCCAGGTTCCCACAAAACACTTGGAGCCATTGGGCAGTGATGGTCTATGCCATGGGACACCCCCATTGGTGTAGCCAAGCTGCCCCCATTCCTATCCACCCCTCCTTCCCATTTTGTCCTGTCCATGTGCTTCCAGGCCCCTGTGGTCCCCAGGAGGACCCTTCCTGGCCAAAGCCCCAAGCCACTGGGGAGAAGCCAATTCCTGTTTGACAGAAAGCATCTGTCCATTCATCCTATCGGCCAAGAACAAACTCTTCTCTGGGATGTATGGGACTGGTAGTTGTCCCTCACCTACCCCCCTCCCCAGATTATCAAAGCTTCCAATCAGTTGTATGGAAATGGGGTGGGGAGGAGGGGAAGAACAAGTGAGGGAGGAAAGTGCAAGTCCATCCATGGTATTGTGTGGCAGAGACTACAGCTGTGATTGTGTGTCCAGAGACTCTATGCACATATCTATGGTTAGCATGAGGAGTGCCCTAAGATTGTGTGTGTGGTAGTTGTCACATCTCTGTTTTAGAGATTATATACATTAGGCAGCCTTGTGTATGTGTGCTTGTTTGAGGTGATGCATTTGAGTTGCGATTGTGTCCTAAGTGTGTGCTAACCATCTCATATGTGTTTAAGATTGCATGTGTTAGCTTGTATATGCATGTGTTTTCAAAATGGCATGTGAGTCAGGAGTGATTAGTACATGTTAGATGGAGAAGTGTGTTTTAGAGAATTGCCAGATGTAGTTAGACTGTTGCATGCGTGTGCGGGTGTCTGAACGGGAAGTTGTGCACATGGATGTGTGCTTGGAGAGAAAAAACATGGGTACAGTACACCCTCCATGCCCTGAGACGATTGGTCACAGGTGGCTACATCCAACAGGAGACCTTGTCCTTGGCCTAGAGTCCTCCCACCCTTGGAGGGTTCCTGTCTGAGGTTCCCAGAATTCCACTGGGACAGACCCAGGCAGTGCCCCAGGAAGCCATGCTAGCCCCCTACCAGGGCATATCCCAAAAGCAGGGGCCAGGGAGGGGGCGCCTTGCCTGCTCCTGAAGCCTCCGTCCCATTGGCCCCAGTTTGCATTCTGCAGGTTTTCCATTTTAGTGGATTTATGCTTTTATTTCAGAGAGAGACAGGTGTCTTCTCTGTCCGTTTCCAATAGTTAAAGCCATATCAGTTAGACTGCAATACTTTAAAGATGAGACAAAACAATCCATATGTTTAGGGAACCAGAAAAGTCCCCTGGTCTGTCCCTTCACTGGGGAGCAGGGCCTTGGCAGCCAGCTCCCCGGACTTTCCATCTGCCCCCGCCCCTCCCCTTGTGCCCCTGTGTGGGGCCCCCTAGGGGGCCGTTGTCCATGTCTGTGCCTGTGCCTGTGATGGGGAGCTACCGCGCACCCCTGTTGTCTGCTTTTCTGTTTCTGTCTTTTATCCTGGCAGGATGGTCATTCTCAAGAGGCCTGGGGTCTTGGGCCAGAGACAGGTAGGACCCAGTTCAGGGGCTCCAGACCTCCCTAAGTCCTGTGTGTGAGTCCCACTTGGACATAGGTGTGGATAACAGTGTTGAGAGAGGTCTCCCCCTTGACAAGGACCCTCAGACCTTGAAAGGGACGCTAGGGCACAAGGCGATGTGGATGAACAAAGAAACCCAGCCATACAAGATATCCCAGGTGCACCTGAGGGATTCTAGATTCTCAGATGGTGTCCTGGTGGTCTCCACAGACCCTCTGGACCCTCAGGGTGGGCTCAGGGCTTCTCAGCTGCACCTCAGTGCCCTCCAGGCTGGCCTGGCTTAGTCTGGGTGCACCTCTCAGGCTCCTCCACTCTGCTGCCGGGCAGCAGGATTGAGGTCTTCCTGGAGGCAGGGGTCAGGGAGAGAATTTCTGCTTGACACATTCTTGACTCTAGCCACTGCCAAGTGATCACTGTCAGGTCCAGGGGAACACCATGACTGTCATTTCTGACAAAGACTCGACCATGGGTAGAAGTCATTGGGTGGCCCAGAAAGGGTATTTGCGCAACACACTAGTTGGGGATGGGGGGCAAAATACGCATGGGATGCTCTAGCAGGAAAAGGGAGACTTTCTCACTTGATATACTTGGAATGGGAGATGGTGTCACCCACTGGATAGGAGGGGAATGAGTGTGTCACACAGAAATGGGGCAGTGCGCACATAGCCCACTGAGGGGGAGAGGCCCCAGAATTCAGTACTTATGACACGTAGGGAAAATAGGGAGGAGCAATCATTAGTAGGCAGTGTAAACAGAATGAGGTACACAGGAGCAGACATCACCCACATAGCCATGTGTGCTTGCAGAGCAGTCACCCAGGCTCCTGTGCCTGGGATTCACCACTAAGGAAAAGGAAAAGGGCTTCTCTGGGTCTCCCTGGACTGAGCACTAGTGATGGGCCAGGATTCCTAAATGTGGACATCCTCTACTCTGGGTACAAAAGCACCCAGGTGGTACTTAACTGCAAAGCTTCAAGGGGTGCTCCTTCAAACAGCAGCAGGAAGTTGAGAGGCCATCCAGGTGCATGGGACAAAGAAAGAGAATGGGAAAGAGAAGTATTGCAGCCCAGGACCCTGGTAGGTGGGGCAGCTAGTGGCAAAGCAGCAGTCCCAAAGGCTTGTGGCTAGAGTACAATAGAGGGACTCCCCAGCACCAAGAACCCCAACACTCAGCTGTCAGGGTTTCCCACTCCCAGAGCCCAACTGTTCCATCCTTTTAGGGTTCCACAGGTCCCTTTCTGCACAGAGGCTGGGAGTCAGACCGGCTCCTATGGGGGATGTCTCCCAGGTCTTAAGACATGCCTCACACCAATGTCCCCTGCTCCAGTTCCCACTCCTGTTGTGCTACCCTCTTCACTGGGGAGAGAATGGGAGGTGCTCGTGCTGGCCCTGGGGTGACAGTGAGGAGTCCTACTGAGACCCAGGAGAGATGGACCATCCTGCTCACGCAGGGGATCTCCTTTCCCACATTTGTGCTGTGTCCTGTTGCTCTGCTTCCTTTAAATGTGTCAGTGCCTGGGGGGAGGGGAGGGCTGCCCCTTCATGCCCCCCTGAACCTGACCAAAAGCCATGGCTGTTGCTCCCCTCTTTGTATGATGCAAATGCTAAGATGTACAAAACCAACCATGACAAAGAAAAAGACCTTGTACAGCAGCAATATGTCTGTCTATCTCTTTCTGTCCCTCCGCACCATCAGGACTAAACAGAGGCACTGACTCACAATTGAAGGAGACAACTCACAAAGCTCTAGGGGCACCAGAAAATCTTCCACTTTACCCATCTTCTGGCCAGAACATGATGGAAGTGACTCCAGAAATCAACTGAGACCAGTTATGGCTGGCCCCAGAACCATTTCACCTCTACAACCCCAAAGGCCAGGTAGTACAGGCTGACCCCTCATATCCCATCTCTCACCACCTTTCCCCTAAAGCTCCTCAGGGTGTGTCATGAGAATACCATGAAGTATTCTGTGAGGGCACCGGTTTATAATCAGTCATTCCACAAGCATTGATGGAACACGTACTCTGCCAGGTCATGTACAAAAAGCTGGGGACACACAGCCAGGGCTCTACTCAGCATTCTCCCGGACACAGACATTCCCCATGTCTGTTGAGGAGTCAGGACCAGACCAGAGACCCCCTCCACTCTCACCCTCCCTCCAGTACCCACCTGAAATTAGGCCCCATTCCTGTCCACTTGTCAGCACTTCCCATTGCCATGCACTGGTGTCCCACATGCTGGCCCAGCTCTTCCCTTCTATCTACCTGTCCCCGCCATCCCAGCCCCTCCTAGAAGATTCATCAAAAATGCAACCTCATCATGTCATTCCCTGCACAACACCCTCCTATGACCTTGACATCTGCCTATAGGATAACATCTAAGTGGTCAAAATGGTCCCGTGTGATGTGACTCCCAACCTGCTAAATCAGACCTTCACCCACCTCGATGTTTCAAGTGCCCCTAGTCACCGCACATCCCATGCTACATTGGGTTTGCATATCCTATCCCCTCTGCCCCAAATGAATGACACCCTTCCCTCCTTAGTATACTCCTCGAACTTCTTAAGATCCAGCTCAAATGTCACCTCTTCTGTGAGGTCCGCCCTGACATAGTTCCACGTCCCCACAGCAGAGTCTGTTGCTGCATCCGCAGAACACAGAGCATCACAGCTGTGTGTTCCAGTAACACTGGGTATGTACTCAAGCTCTGTCACCAGCAGATGATCTTGAATAAGCCACTTCACCCCTCAGAGTGTTTGCTCACAGGTAAAATAGGATGATAATAATTGCTCTGACCTCCGTGGCTGTTGTGAGAAGCAAATGGGGTCCTGTGTGCACATTCCTATCACCAAGTGCCAAGCACTCAACGAATGGCACTTTGAAAATTCTATTGTAAGTTGTCACTACACAAGTCTCCATTCCTAGCTGAAGAGCTCTATATGGGCAACATATTTATTATGTCACAGCTTCTGGGGGTTAGAGAGTCTGGGCACAAGTTTAGCTGGGTCTCTCAAGAGGCTGCAGTGGCAAGGTGTAGACCAGGACTGGGGTCTCACTGGAAGGTTCAGCTGGGCAAGAATCACTTCCAAGCTCATGTGGTTGCTGGCAGGATGCAGTTTCTGTTAGATTGAAGGCCAGGGACCATCCTTCATTCTTTGCCACATGGGCTCCTTCATTGAGGCAGTTCACAAAATGGTAGCTTGCTTCATCAAAGCATGAAAGCTGAGACGGCAATAAAGAGTCTGCTAGCAATATAGAAGCCACAGTGTTATGTAACCTAAATGTGGAAGTGACATCCCTTTGCCATTTCTTATTGGTTAGAAGCAAGTCACAGGTCCTGCCCATACCTATGGGGGAAGATTACATAAGATGTGAATACCATGATGAGGGATCAGTGAGAATCCTAGAAGTTGCCTAACAGGGAAACTGAGCCAAAAGTCTCCCTTCCCTACAAATTGCTGGAGTTGAGCAGGGCCACAGTTCAAATCCTATTCAGTCACAGGGTGCCAAAGGGTAGAGGAAATGTGTCAGCACAGGAGCAATGGCCAACAGTGGTTTCCCCCAGGGCTACTGCCCCACTGAGATCATTCTCAGGGCCACAGGCTGTCTGTGAGGACTTTCAAGGCTGAAAACTGGAGAGAAAGAGAATATGAGGGTTTGGGGTTTCCCTGGGAGTCCATCTGTGTGTTTCCCAGCACCCCAGACACTGTCATCCTGAATTCCAGATCCTTCCTTAGTAAACAACTCAGTCTAGGATACTTGGATACTTTTCCTCCACTCCCCTCTCTTCTGCTTTCCACTCAGTAGACCCTAATGTGCTCTGTGCTCTGGTGGATAAATACCAGCTCCCCTGGTTTTTGATCCTAAAGTTCTTACCCTAGGAATCTTTATCCTCTCAGTTAAAGAATTACTTACTGAGCTTCTACCGCACGGTCGACTCTGTACTGTGCACCAAGAGTACACATCACATGGCCTTCTCCATCCAGCATTTGATACAGGTAAACTGGGTGCCTGGTAAAGGCTACCTGGAAAAGGCAACATTTCAGATGAGTCCTCCCTGGAGAGGGCAATCCAGTCAGAGGGGCTGGCATGAGCAAAGGCGTAGGGGAGATAAAGTGGTTCAATCTGGGTAGTAGGATAGAGGAGGAAAGCAAGAGAAGTGTGCAGGAACTTACTGAGCTCTCAGAGACAGGCTGAGAGTCTGGGGACATCAACTGGAATGCCCAATGATGAAGCTAAGGGTCTATCTGCAGGCCACAGGGAGCCACTGAAGGGTACTGAGCAAAGATGTGACATGATCAAATGTAGAAAGTGAAGAATTATTGGGTTTGGGCTGTGAGGAGAAGGAACTAAGAGTAAGAGGTTGGAAGCCTGGAGCCCAGGGAGGGGCTGGTGTGATGTCAAGACTAGAGATGACCTCTACAAATGGCAAAGGGATAGGGTTAACTGGGGGGTTGGAGGGGTAAATGGGAAGGCAAATTGGCAGGATTGGAGGTGGGGGCATGGAGGTGGGAGGGGTCCAGTCCTATGCCTCCATCTCCATCTCGGATGATATCATTATTCAAGATTTGAAACGTGGATGGGGGAAATGACCTTGAGACTTCTGAGTCTGAGGCATCTGGGGAGTCTGGTGTGTGGTCTGTGCTGCATACCAGCTCACCCAGGAGAATAAACAGCACTTTGCATGGGCTAAACCCCAAATGGAGCAAGGTATTGTCCATTGGTTTCACCATAGAACTCAAGCACCTGGAAAACAAGAAACCTGGGGTGGTAAGGATTTATCCACCCTCCCATGCAACCTGGAAATTGCTACTGTGTCATCCTTGATGGAGGGCACTCTTCTTGCTTGCACTCCCCACAGTATCAAGAAGCTCATTCTAGTCAGCCCACATGCTAGTCAGAGATGGCCCCATTTTATCCTAAACGGAAAGCTGCCAGGAAGCAGGGGGTTAATAAAACCTCCTCCAGCATCTCCCTAATTGACTGCAAAATCCTGCTTCCAGACCACTCACTTAGCACTTGTAATTAATTGGGGTTTCTTGCCTGATCGGAGAGATGATTCGATACCCCCTGAGGACAATGTTTTCTCAGCTGGGATCCTCCAGCTGGAGACTCTCTACACACCCAGACTCTCCACAGGCAGCAACCTGGGTATGAATGCAGACTCCAGCCCTTCCTCTCTCTGTGTGAGCTCAGGCAGGCACTTCCCAGCTCAAAGTATAGAGCTGGCAAACGGTGAAAGCTCAGTGGGGGACATCAGATCTGGTATTGCCATCATCTTGGACTCAAGACCCAGGGCATCTACCTTATCCTGATGCAGACCCAAGGGTCTGCAGCTCTTGGCCACATCAACTCCCTGCTGCTCTCCTTGTGGGGAGCACTTGGCATGACCTTGTCTACGTAAGGGTTGAGATAGCCCATATTAATATGCATAAGGGGAGGGAGAAAAAAGAAAAGAGGACAAGGAGTTCCCACTCACTAAGTACCTGCTGCATGTCATACACAAGGGCTAATGGCTTTAAAGTCACCACCTCTCCTCACCCTGACAGGGCCTAAAAGGTCAGTATTCTCCTCTTTTACATATGAGGAAGCTGAGGCTTGGAAGAAGAGGAACATAATGGGAATGAACATTGATTTTGAACTCACAAACCTGGCTTTGAATGCTGATTCCTTCCTTTCAATCTTGACAGATGACTCAACTGCTGTGGACGTTGGTTTCCTTATTTGTTAAAAATTAAGTGTAATAATGTTTAACCCCACGACTAACAACAACCAATATCACTGAGTAAATTAAATAATGTCTGAGGATCCCCTATCACAGCTCCTTAAAAATTAATTGCCACTGCTACTAAATGCTACTGTTACCATGGCAAAACTGGTGAAGAAAAATAATAAAAGGAGAAGTGGAAATGAGGGAGAAGCAGCGAAAAGGTCAAGGAGGTGAATTCGTTATAATAAAATCCCTCCAGTTATCCAAATAGTTAATTGAGAAGCCTTGATTTGAAACTAAATCTATCTTGGGTCTTTTCACTATAACACAAGACAAGGTGAGAGGTGAGGGTCATGAGAAAGTCAGGGGATAGAAAAACTGTCTCCTCAGTTCTCTCAGATCTTTTTTTAAAAATTTTTTTCATTTGATGGAAATAGAGATACAATTGAGGGGGAAACATTATCAAACCATCAATAGTCAATGTATATACACTTAGTTATCCAGAGCTAATGCCAAATTGTGGATGCCCAGCTTGAGTTTCCCCTGTTGCTGTTTCCCCCAGAAGAACTCCTGCTTTAAATGGGTATCTCGTGGAGGAATGACATCTACTTCTGAGATGGTTCCCCCGTATTCTCACTCTCCAGTCTCCTAGGAGTTCTTCATACACCCTCTCCGCCTCTCAGATCTTTAGGACAAAAGAAACTTAGCTATGTGTAGCAATTATCTGTGGCTGCATAGCAAATTCTCCCAAAAACTTGGTGGCTTCAAGCGGTAAACATTTATTTTTCCTCTCACAGTTTCTGTGTGTCAGCAGTTCTGGAGTGGCTTGACTGGACAGTTCTAGACTGGAGCCTATCATCAACTTGCCATCAAAATGGCGCCTGAAGCTGCAACGTCGTCTGAAGTTTCCACCGGGATGTGGTGGCTCAGTCACACTGCTGGCAGCCAGTGCTGGCTGCTAGCAGGAGGCTTCCTTTCCAGGGAAGCCTCTTCACAATATGGCAGCTAGATCACTTAAGAGAGCAGAGTGAAAGCCACAAGGTCTTTTGTGACCTAGTCTTGGAAGCCACACACCAACATTTCCACAGTATCCTATTGGTCACCCACACTTAATTGGTCACCGGATTTAATATGGGAAACACAACACAACATGAATCCAAGAAGTGAAGGTGGCTACCTCAGAATGTATACCTCAATCCACTCTGCAACCCTTTCTTCAGCCCCCAGTCAGTAAACTCTCCTTCCTTCATCCATCCATTTAGCAAACATTTCCCTGTTCCTTTCTGCCCTCAGCAAACTCTCCCCAGGGCTTTCCCATGACCATACCTGGGTTAGACACTTCCTTTCAGACTGGAATCTGCCATGCTTATGGAACTCAGAGTCTGGACATGCAAACCCATATGCAGAAGCTCATCAAGAGAAAACATCTGGATTTTTCTCAGAAAGAAATGGTTCCAAGCCTGGCTTGGACATTTGAAGCCATTGGACCTACAGCACTTTATTTTACCTCTCAGGGTCTCTGTTAAGAGGGACAATGAGCTGAAAACCCAATTACTTTTACTTGGGGGCTAAGGTAGAATCACAAGTTCAAGACCAGCCTGGGCAACTTAGGGAGAACTTGTCTCAAAAAAAAAAAAAGTGCTATGCATGTAGCTCAGTGGTAAAATTTAAGCCCTGGCTTCAACCCCTGCCCCAAAATTAACTAAATTAAATAAATAAAGGGATTATAAGATTTGCAATTTAAGTTTCACAGCAAATATATTAAGATGCCCAGTGCATCGTAAGTTTTTTAAAAAATGACAACTAATACTATTAATACTACTGCTCTAAATAAATGGAAATTGTGCCTACATGCCTGAACAGTAACCCGTCAAGGCTTCCTGTGCATCCCAAGAGAAGGCTGGGCCGTTGCACCCCAAAGCTGGCCCCCAGCTCCAGCCTTCCACCTCCTCCCAAAGGCCTAGCCAAGTCTTGCCTTGTCTCTGACAGCCAGAGGCTCCCTGGCTGCCAGCACTAATCAGCAACTCCAGCCGAGACCTCAAATTGATTTGCCATCGTTTAGCTGAGAAGCAAGAGCTCTTCTTGACTTGCAGCCAAAATCCATTCTGTGATAGCAAAGTAATCACCTCCGTGGCGGGTGTCCGGAGAATGTGATAGAGATCTAGGACAAAAAGTCTCCATCCTACCACCCAGAACCACAGCCTCACTGCAGCTCAATCTCTAGTCCCACTCCTTCCTCCTGTATGTGTGTGGGCTATCGTGTGTGTCCTCACACAGTGCCTGACCACCTGCGCTTTACATGGCCGGATGCAGTGATCCTCAAACTTTGCAGCACAGTGGAATAATGTGAAATAATCTCTTTCAAAAATACTGATGCCTGGTGCTGGAGTGGTGCCTCAGAGGTACTGCACTTGCCTGGCATGTGTGAGGACCCAGGTTTAAACCCCAGCACCACGTATACAACTAAGTGTCAGAGCAATGAAAACCGGATGAAAAACTAAATTAAAAAAATTGATTCTCTCTTTCCTCTCTCTCTCTCTCTCTCTTTTTAAAAAAAAAATATTGATGCCTGGCTCCAGCTTCCTGACTTTCTGACTCAATTGATATGGGGTGCAGTCTATGGCCATACCACTCTGAATGCGCCTGGGCCCATCTGATATCCGGTGCATCCTAGGCATTGGGATTTTTAAGTGCTTTCTAGGTGTTTGTTTAAAGAGAGAGGGACAGTGAGAGAGAGAGAGAGAGAGAGAGAGAGACAGAGAGAATCAATTTTTATTTATTTTTCCATGTGGCTTTCATTGCTCCAACACTTAGTTGTGTACGTGGTTCTGGGGTTTGAACTTGTGTACTCGCACATGCCGGGCAAGTGCCGTAACCGCTGATCCACTGCTCCAGCCCTGTTTGTTTTTTTAAGAGAGGGACAGTGAGAGAGAATCAGTTTCATTTCATTTTTCATGTGGCTTTCATTACTCCAACACTTTGTTGTGTACATGGTGTTTGGGTTCAAATCCATGTCCTCATTGCCTGCAAGGCAAGCACCATAACCACTGAGTCACTGCTCCAGCCTCCTCCAGGTGTTTTACTGAGCAGGAAAATTGGGAAACTGCTAGCCAAATGCATACAGCACTGAATACTCCTGGATGCACCTCTGCATTGTTCATTTAGTCACTCCACCATAATTTAGAGCACCTACATGATGCCAAGCACCGTTCGAGGTGCTGGAGAGACCATGGAGAACAAAGAATTGCCTGCATGGAGTGGACATACTAGTCAAAGGGCAAAGAACAAAGAAATAAATAAAATGTAGTGAAATTTAGTGCTTAAGAAGCCATAGGTGGCCAAAGCCAATTTTGTATGACCCCTGGCATCCACAGACCACACCCCTCCCCTGTCTCTTGCTAACCAATCTCTGGCCTCATCCCCACCAGACTGAGTCTTCCACTCAGCTTTATGGTGACCTCCAGCTCACATGCCACCCTATCCCTGGCTACACACTAGGTCTTGACAGTAAGCACTGGTGGGGCTTTACTCTCATGGTAAACATAGCCCTAGGTCACGATGGTCCTTGATCATTTGCTCAGACCCTAAATCCTACCAGGAACCAAGGGTCTGCCTCCCCCACACCCATCCCTGTATGTGGAAAATGAAGTCTTCCTAGTGCCTTTCTAGTCTTACTGCAGATCCCAAATGTAGCTCTACTCCCTACAACTGTCCCTACAGAAAATGCACTGGGTTTTCTAAGGATTTTTACTACTAGTATCTACAGGCACAGGGAAACAGATGGGCTAAACAGATGGGAAACGTCTGAGTGGCAAGGTTGTGGGAGCTGGAAGGTCCCTTAGAGAATATCCAGTCCCACCCCCTTATTTTATAGGGAGGCCCAGAGAAGCTAATAAGTAACTTACTCAGTGTCACACAGCAAAGCAGCAGAGGAACCAGAAACTATACAGGTCTCTTCCCAGTCTAGTGCACCCTGAGATAGAGTGGGGAGTATAACCCAGCTGGTAAAACAGTACCCTGAATTTCCTTTAGGAACCCACTCTTCCCTATCGTCTACCCATGATTCGGATGAAACACAATCCAATCAGCACCAAGTGTTCCCCTGGCCCTATGACTGGGCTTAGGGTAGGCCAGGAAGGGCAGTGAGATGTGCTGAGGCTGACCCTGCTCTTCACCAGCACACTTAAACCTGTGGACTGTGAGGCAGGACTGGCTGCTGTATGCTGCCATAGCAAGTGGGCGAGGATGAAGCCAATCCCAAAGAAATTTGTAAGATGAACAGAAATACAACTATAGGGATTTGATCTGAACCTCAGCCAAGGAATTCCTACCTGTGACTTTTTTTCATTCCACAAGTTAATAAATAGGCTTTTTCTGGTAGTTTAGCCACAGAGGTTACAGAGGCTGTATTCCAAAATCTGGATGGATTCTTGAAACCTCAGATAGATATAGTGCTATAGATAGATACACTGTGTTTTTTCATATATATATATATATATATACATATATATATATGAAGTTATGATAAACCTAATGTATAAATTAGGCATAGTTAGAGATTAACTATAATAATTGATAATAAAATAGTATGATTATAACAATATACTATAATAAAATTGCCAGATCACTACTCTTGCACCTTAAGGCCATTATTAAGTAAAATAAAAGTTACTCGAAAACAAAGTTAGTGATGTTACAATGGTCAGTCTGATAATCAAGAGTTACTAAATGACTGTCAGGTGGATGGTACAGCATGGATATGCTAGACAAAGGGATGATGCACATCTCAAGCAGGACAAACAGGATATTGGGACATTTCATCATGTAACTCAACAGTGCACAATTGAGAACTTATAAATTGTTTATTTCTGGAATTTTCTTTTTCACATTTTCATTCTACAGTTGACCACAGGTAACTAAAACCATGGAAAGTGAAAGGGCAGATAAGGGGGACTATTGTACTTAAATCGAGTTTGGGTGAGACTTCTGTCATGTGCTGGTCTAACCACTAAATATAGGAAGCTCTTTCTGGGTCTCCCAAAAACCCTCTTACCTACATTAAACCATCTTTTCTCTGATCGCTACTGTGCTTTTGCCCTTGATCTCTCTCAACTCATGGAGTTTCACAGAGCATTGTTCCTCTCCTCACGTAGCACTGGATTCTCTAGCTTCTTCCATATTGAGGTGGATCCCCCCCAGAGATATCCATATCCACAGATCCTTTGAGATCTGTAAATATGTTGTTACTTTACTGTCAAATTGGAATTAAGGCCAAGAAAAAAAAATTAAGGCTGGTAATCACTGACCTTGAATTAGGGGGATTATCCTGGGTTGTTCAACTGGACTCAATTTCTTAACGGTGGAAGATGGAGGCAATAGAGAGAACCAAAGCAATGGCAGCATGAAAAGGACGCAGTCCAACATCTCTGGATTTAAAGATAAAGAAAGGCCTATGAGTCAAGGAAAATGAGCGGCCTCTAGAAGCCAGAAAAGGCAAACAAATGGATTGTCTGAAGACAAATAGCCGTGTCCACACTTTGACCTTATCCCAGTGAGATTGAGCCCCATCTTATTTCTGACCTCCAGAACTGTAAGAGAACAAATTAGTATTGTTTAAGCCACTAAGTTTGTAGTACTTTTTTACCACAACAATAGAAAATCAATACACACATCAAAACACCCCAACATTGGTGTTCAAGAAATTGGTTGACAGACATTTCATTCCTTCCTACAGCCCTGGTTGAGCATTAATCATATTCTTCACTGTGAGCTGAATGCTAGGAGCAGCAAGATAAACAAGACATGCAATCCTGACCTTCCAGGCATCCCTAGTTAGCTAGGGCACAGGGACAAGTCCATAGTCAACTCTGATAGAGAATGATCAGGTACCATGAGGCAGAAGCACACAGGATGTTACCAGAGCCCAGAGCAGAGACCTGCTGGAGCAGGGAGGGGGGATCTTCAGGGAGCATTTCCTTGCTGAGTCAGAAGCTGAGCTCACGCTTGAGTTTGCAGAGATTTAAAACCAAAAGTGGGTACAGTTCAGTGGCAGAATGCTTGCCTAGCATGTGCAAGGGGTTCCATTCCCAAGACAAGAAAAAATGGGGAGAGGGAGGCACTCCAGACAGAAGGAACTGCATGAGAAAAGGCTGAGGAGTGAAGGAAGCTGGTACATTGTGGGAACTGGTATGTACAAAGGGTTGGAGGGAGATGTAGAGTAGAGGTGGCAAAGGGTCCACCATGCACCCCTAGGATGCCAACATAAGGAGCATGGGCTTTGTCTAAAGGTGCTGCAGAGCCACTGGAAATTCAAAGCAGAAAGAGAGATGGTCAAGGCTGAGGCCTGGAAGGAAGGGAAGGCACGTGAACTAGGCACAGCTATGAGGAAAGTGGTGGATGGAGACAGTGGAGAGCTAAAAAGGAATTGGAATGGGCTGGATGGGGCTTGCCCATGGCGGGTCAGGAAAGGTACAGAGTTGGGGGTGAGTCCTGATTTTCTGGCCTGAGTTTGTGAGCACACAGTGGATCCCCTCTTTGAGATGAGGCATCACAGAGGATGAGAACAGGCAGAATCTGTGCAGCCTGAAACAGTCACAGAGACATCCAGGAGGCAGCTACAGAGCAGTGAGCTCTGAGATGAAGGTAGAGAGCCCTATCACTGCTGATAGCCTGAAGGGCAGGTAATAAGAAAGAAGACAAGCAGCCCAGAGAACTGCTCCAAGACTACAAATGGAGGATTTTTGGAAACAGATAAAACCGGGTGTGGGCCCAGTAAATAACAGCCCAGTTATCATGGAAGCCAAGGAGCCCCCAGCTTAGGGGTAAACCTTGGAGTGGTCATAGGAACCAACTCCAGGGTAGCTCTTGTCTTCATCCAAGGATTATCACAACCATACCTGCTGCCAAGGAGTAGTTCACACCATAGTGGTAGCTTTAGGTCCTGGAGAACCCCAATTTCAGCCTTCTCAGCATAAAATGAGACCAAGGGGTTTTCTGGTCCAGACAGAGTCGGCCTCCTCCCCTTCCCCACTCCAACACACAACTCCTACAATTATTTTTTCCCTCATCCGCCAAGCTCGCCAACCTAGGCAGCATTTAATAACTGGCTGCCAAGTCCCCTGGGGACAGGCTAATGAAGCTGCCTCCCTGCCTCCCGCCTCCTCAAGGGCCCAAGGCTCTGGGCCCTGCCCCTCCCCACCTACTCCCTCCTCTCTTAAACCTCCTGCCCTTCCTACTGAAGAAATTAGACCTAGTGGGACTCTACCTGAGCCCCAAATTGCCAGTTAAGAATGAGTGTGCCAGCTTTGGGAAAGACTGGGACGAGGCAACTGTCTGGGCCAGGGCACTGGGGTCAGGAGGTGAAGTCTCTGCTTGTGCCTCATATCTGAATGTCCTCAGAACTTTTGCTAAGTGGTTGCAGGGCACAGGCAGCACCCCTACTTGACATGTTTCTGTGTGTATCAGGTTGCCACTGGTTCTCTAACTCCTGGTATCAAAGGGGCCACAGCTTGGAAGAAATAGCAACTGGACAGACTTAGGGGAACTTGGCTTCCCTACCTCCCAGGGTTTGATGTTGCAGAGTTTCCCAGCTTCTTAGAACCTTGGTTTCCTCACCTATAAAATGAGGATGATACCACTTCAAGCAGAGAGGATGAAAGGAGATCATATATGTAAAGCATCTGACACAGAATGTTGGAAGTAAATTATATACCAGAATGTTACACAGATAATTGCACTCCTGGCAAGGTGCGGTATCCAATCAGGATGTAACGGTTGTCCTGGAAACAGGTTTGTCTGTACAAAGGGTCACTGGATGCCATGGGGACTGGACTCACCTCTCCAACCTCCCCTAGCTGGTTTTGTCCCTCCAGGGATTGGTACTAATTCATAAAATCCTTTTCCTCCTCTTGTTTAATGACTGCTAATGCCTGGAGGCCCTCATCAGATGGAGCCCATGGTTTGGGCCCGTGAATTTTGGAAACTCGGATCCTTCCATCACACCTCCTTACTATAAATTGCAAATCAAGACAGTGTGGGGAGGAGACAGGAATGCTTCGCACCCCATCTAAGAAGCTTACCCAGCGCACCTGAACACAGCTACACTTTTCCACTTGTTGAGACTATCAGACTACCACACAAGCCGGCTCCTCAGGATGGATGTCTTTCATGCCTCCTCCACAAGGGCCTTCCTGTCCATCCCAGTTCAGGTGCCCTGTGCTTCCCTTAGTGCAGGGTCAAAGGTGACCACAGGCAGGTCTAAACCAAGATATGGGCTCCTCTGGGCTCTCATGAAGAAAACTTGCTGAGTTTGCTGGCCAACTATCTCCCCTTCTCTAGGTGCAGGTCCTCAATATAATTTGAGGGAACAACCCCTTCTCCATTCTCAGCATCTGTAGTTTTGATTCTCTAAGGATCCAGAGGTGGTCATGTGACCAGGCATGTCCAGTGAGAGAAAGAACCACATTCTCCACACATGATTCAGGCATGGTCATGTGATCTGAGCAAAGAGGAGACCACATCCTTTTAGTTAAGCTTATCTCAGGCATGGTTATGTGACACAGATCTGATCAGTGAAAACTCTACCTAGGACTTTGTTGAAACCACCAAGAAAGAGGCTCCCTCTTTCCCCTACAGCAACTGCACTGACCACTTGAGGGTATAGAGCTGCCAATGGCCATGTTGCCACCTTATGGTAACAGTGCACATGGGAGAGAAGCTCACACACAGGAAAGCAGAGCTGAACAATGGTGAGAGTTACCTGTCTGAACCTTTGAGCACCACACACACTTTTCCCCTCATTCAGAGGGCAAGACCCTTCTTGTTCCACCGTTATCAAAAAAACTTCTAACTCCATCTGCAACATGAATGAGTCTTGCCAGCAATAGCTCTCACATTTTAAAGTTAGCATTGACCAATAAAAATGAAAAAGTAAATAAAGTTAGCATTGAGCTCTGGACTCAATCAGACATATTAACTGTCTGAAGCCCACAGCTCTGCTTTCCTGCATACTTGAAATGCAGGTCACATTTTCTGTATGAGTTTCAGTTGCATTCTCTTTGAAATAAGGTTAATACATGAGTACAGGCCAGGAGTACCACGTTATTTCCCTTGTAGCAACGTACTACTCCCACTTTTCCAACTTGTAAACTCCTACTTGGCCTTCAAAACCCAACTTGGTGTCATCTGCAGCAGTATTAGCCTGTCCATTATGCCCCTCAGAGATAATTTAGATTTATTCAACTTTGATGTGGTTATACCCCAACAAATCCATTGTTAGTTGAACATATCATAGGTGAAAATGCATGTCGTACACATAATCTATCTAATATCATAGTTTGGCAACATGTTACACTGTAGAGTAGTGGTTATTTACCCTTATGATCAAATGGCTTACTAGCTGCTGTGGCTTGCTGCTGCCAAGCGACCGGAGAGAGTATCATATAGCATACTGCTAGCCCAAGAAAACTTCATAGTTCCCACTGAATGGGTAATGCCTTTGCATTATCATGAATAAAAAGGTCTTCAGGAACCATCTGTACATATTGAGTGCTTACTATATGCTAGATATTGTGCCAGTTCACATAATCTGCACAACAACACTAAAAGGTAGGGACTAAAATATTCCTGCTTTGGAAATGAGACATGAGAAGTTCAAATAATTTAATTAATTTACCCAACATCACGCCCTCCACTCTAGTCTTATAATTGTCCATTTTGTTTCATTTCACTCTCTCCCCCACGACTATCAACTCTATGGACCTTGTTCATCTCTTCATTCTGATCCACTCACCCTAGAAAGAGCCTCTAGAGCAGACTGAAGTGTCCACACTCATCCCGACACCACACACAGTCCAGAAACCTGGAAATATTCATCCCGCCCCTCGTCTTCCATCTGTGTCCCCATTCACAGGTCCTGGCATTCACTGAGAGGCTGAACCCTAATGGCCTGGGAGTCCATTGGTATGCAAAGAAGAAACTGAGTGGAGAGAAGGCTTCAGCTGGCAGAGAACTCAACCCCTTCAAAGGGCCAGCTTTTGTTGGCAGCTTTAGAAATATCTGCTAGACACATCGTTAAGTTATCAAAGCAAAGACAGCATAAATAACAGTCAAAAGGGAAAGCTATTCAGATTTGTTTGTATCTGCATAAAAAACACTGGGAGAACGTACAAGAAACTAATATAAGGGTTTATTTGTGGTAGGGGGCTGAGAACAGAGTGGATGGCAGCAGGTGTGGGAGTTCAATTTTTCATTCTATATTGTCTTGATTGTTGAACCCTAAAAGTATATTATTTATTTAAAATAAACAAATTAAAAAATTTAAATAACAAAAGAGGGAAGCCCATTCCTCTTCAGTTGTTACTGGGCAAAGATGTAGGCCCTGTTTTGCTAGAGTTCAGAAGAAACCAGACTTAGGAGTGTAGTGTGAAACAGCTGAATTTTTTATTTTTTAAATTTTTTTTATTAAGGAGTTGAGTTATTGTACAATCATAAATGCATACAAAGCAACATGTGTTACGCATGTGATCTTAAGCCAGATTTTTTTTTTTTAAAGAGAGAGGGAGAGGGAGAGAGACAGAGAAAGAGAGAAACAACTTTATTTAGTTTTTCACATGGCCTTAGTTGCTCCAACTCTCAGTTGTATACATGGTGCTGGGGTTTGAACCCAGGTCCTTGTGCTTGCCAGGCAAGCGCCGAAACCGCTGAGCCACTGCTCCAGCCCCAGAATTTTTAAAATACATGTTTTTTCAATTTGAAATCTTTTCACTATAGTAAAATACACAGCCTAAAATGTACCATCAGAATCATTGTTTTTTCCAGGGCTGAGAATCTAACTCGGGGTCTTGCGCATGCTAGGCAAGCGCTCTGCCGCTGAGCTAAATCCCCAATCCCAATCAGAACCATCTTTAAGTGCAGTTCTGTGGAAGTAGGTACATTCACACTGTTGTACAACCATTCACCATCCATCTCCAGAACCATTTTCATCTTGCAAAATTGAAACTTTGTAAACATTTACTCCCTCTTTTCCCCACCCATGGCAACCACCATTCTACTTTCTGTCTCTATGAAAATGACTATTCTACTATCTCATATAAATGGAATCATACAGTCTTGGTCTTTCTGTCCTTTCTTCCCTCCTTTTTACGATTGGTTTATTTCTCTTAGCATTATGACCTCAAGTTTCATCCATGCTGTAGTACATGTCAGAATTTCCTTCCTTTTTAGGGATAAATAATATTCCACAGTATGTGTATGTCACATTTTAATTACCCATTCATCTGTCAATGGACACTTTAACTGCTTGCATGTTTTGACTAGTGAGTAAAGTTCCTATGAACACTGGTGTACAAATGTCACCAAGCTCCTACTTTCAATTTCTTTGAAATTGGTGTATGCTCAGAAGTGGGACTGCTCCATCATATGGTAAGTTTTTGAGTACCCTCCATATTATTTTCCCTAATTTTAAAATATTGATAATTGCTGCATCTCACCACACTAAAAAAGCACGTATTTTAACTTATCAACATTGCAGAAGATAAGGTCTAGCTTATAATTATGGCATGTCAGAGTTTCAGTTTTTTTTTTAACTTAGTGTTACATAAAGTAGAGGCCTACTCTGCAATTAATATCATGGTAGATTTAATAGAATTTACAGTGATGGTAACGTAAATAAATGTTTTTAAATATTGACAGGCCAAAGAGAGTATGCCTGAGAGTTAGGTAGGTTCAGCAACTGCTGGCTCAGACTAGGTCTGGCTCCCTGTATTAGTACAGTTTCTGTTGCTATAATGAAATACCCGAGGCTGGGTACTTTATACATAATTTTATTTAGCTCACAATTTATAAACTAAAAGTTCAAGATTGAGTAGCTCCATTGATTTGGCCTCTGGTAAGTCTCCTCTTGGGTCACATCATGGCAGATGGCATCACAAACAGCAGGACATGCATGAGAGGAAACGATTACTAGGTAAGAAAGAAAGTCAGAACAAGGGGAGGTGCCAGTAGACCCCATCTCTTAAAGATTCTATTATCTCCCAATAGTACTGTACTGTGAACCAAGCCTCCAATACATGAACATCCAGACCACAGCATTCCCCCTCAGCTATCCAGTCTTTTGTTGCCTTGCCTTGAATGCAATGTGGGGTGGTCCTCAATATCCTGGTCCTTCACTAGGGAGAGGACAAACCTGGCACTGGAAAAAAATTGATGCAGTTATATGTTAACAGTTATATACTGAAAGGATGTAAGACTGGCTAGATAATAATTCAGGGGTGAATTGGAGTAAGAGCACCCCCCCCTAATCCACATGGACCCATGCAAGAACACGGGATAAGAAGGCACTCCCTGGGGATGACTGAGTAAAGATCTATGGCCAAGAGGTCACCTGAGAATCTGGGTGATCAGAATTCATGGGCCAAAAGATAGTGTCTATCTGGTGGGCCTTCAAGAAATCAATAGCTTAAGCCAAAGGAGGAAAAGGGTTTTAAGACAGATCAAAGCCCTGCTCAGGGGACAAGGGCACTGTTCAGAGAAAAAGTCAGAGAGGTAAGTCCAGTCCTTAGGGGTCCCTCACCTTTTCTGCAGAGAAACCTGTTTCCAGGGCAACCACCACTCCCAACTAGAAGATCTCTTTTGCCAAGAAATGCAACTTAAAATACTCACGTATTTAATACACAGAGAACAAACAGTGCACCAGGCCTTGTGCCAGGTACTTTAAATACATGTCTTTGCTTCACTCTCACAGTGACAATCTGGTCCTCTTTTCAGATAAGATTGCTGATGGGGAACTAAGGCACAGAGACAATAAACAATTAGTCCCCATGTCATACAAAATTTCATTCAAGACTGTATGACCCCCAAATATTTTTCTTCCATTTCCTGGAGAACTGGAATTCCTTTGATGCTGAGTCCATCTTTATGCACCCCCAAAAAATGCAGCCAGTGAAGTATGCAGTGTCTCCAGGCAGAAACACAGGTAAACCTCATATGTAGATATGTGAGCACATGGCCCACACAGGCAAGTCCCGTTTCATGCCCTTTCGTCCTCCACGTGGGAAGGTGTAGGTCTCCCAGAGAGCAGAGGTAGTGGATATCTTTTTTATCAGCATCCTCTCCTTGATTTTATTCACGGAATCTGAATTTCCCTTTGGGAAAACTCATCCCTCCAACTTCCCATCAAGAGGGGCTGACTTCATCCCCAGGTCTAAGGATAGGCACATGACCCAGACTTGGCACAATGAGCATCTTTCCCTGGGATTTATCCTACTGCTATTAATCATAGAGGTTTTCTTCACCAACTCTTTCTGCTCCTGATACTGAGCTGGCAGGATGCGGGCCTGGAGCTGTTGGGGGCAGTCTTAGTTTCACAAGGGGAAACTGTGCCTGAAGTGAGGCCAATTAGAAAACTTAGAGATAGAGAGACAGGTTAATATGTACAGGGAGGAAGGGAAGGAGAGGAAGAGAGATGGGGACCCCATCCCCAAGTTCCTGAAGTTATCCATTCCTGAAGTTATCTCCCTAATTACATGAACCAGTAAATTTTTTCATTGCTTTAATGAAAAGTATAGTTTTATCACTTGTAAATATCCTCAAATAACTACCTGCAAGGTACATAATAATTATTGTTTATAGAGTCCTTATCAATTAGCCAAGCACTAGCTAAGGATTTTTTTTAATAAGTGATTTACCAATAAGTGATTGGTAAGTGAATCCATAGATTATCAATCCATAGATTGGTAAGTGAATCCATAGAATCCATAGATTACATAATATTTGGGGGTCACAGATTACAGTGGAGTGGATACTGTGATAAGCTTTTCAGGTCTCCATTTAAGAATAAAAGTGCCAAGGCTGCCACTGTGTTGCATAATTTGACTTCCCTCTCTACCCAATCCTGCTAGTGCCCCTTCCCTTACCCAGGTGTTGATCCTAAGACTAACTCTTAATTAATATCCCACATGCTGACCTTATCACAGAGTCTTCTTCTCAGGAGCCCAACCTGTCACAGGCGGTACTTAGAATCAGGAATGAAGACACTCGGATGAGAGTTTGCAGCTGAACCACCTGCTGTTCGGCTGGCAATGAGAAGCCCGTCACAGCTCGCCCCTGGCATAGCCCCAGCCTGTGAAAGAGAATTCATTAACTGACGTAATACACGTGAGAAATATGGGGGGAAGATAACTACAAGAACAATTAAATTGGGTGGCTATCGTTAAACCCAGTTGATCTGGAAAATGATAAAATATTGAGCATGATTAATCAGCAGTGAAAGGCTGTATGGAACACAGGAGGCCCTTCTGTTCACTTATTTTTTTTTTTTAAAGAGAGAGTGGGACAATGAGAGAGAGAAACAATTTTTTTTTTAAGAAAGGACAGAGAGAGAGAGAGAGAGAAAGAGAGAATCAATCTTTATTTAGCTTTTTTCATGTGACTTTCATTCCTCAGACACTGTTGTGTACAGTGGGGCTGGGGTTTGAACTCAGGTCCTCGTGTTTGCCAGGCAAGCGCCATAACCGCTGAGCTACTGCTCCAGCGCCCCCTTCTCTTCACTTTTAAAGGGGCTTTCAGGATCCCGAGTGAACACTGTATTTACTCCATTCTAAGATTGTGGGGAGGGAGGCACAGGGAAATGCGAGGGTCACAAGGTGACAAAAGGCATTCTACAAGTTTTAGATCAATCAATAAAACTTGGTAATAGAGTTTAAAAGGTAGGAGGCAGGGCTCTCAGTTCATACAGCAGGAAGGCAGAGAAAGTGGAAACTAGACTGAGGCTCCAAAGAAGGTGTAACTACAACCAAGGTAGACTGCCATGCCAAGGCCAGGGCTCTGGATAGAAAAGAATGGAACCCTGGCACATAGGATGGAAACATCTGGGTTGAAGTTCTGGCAAAATAATGACTGTCCAGGTTCCTCTGAACCCTATGAGCCTGCAGAAGAGGCTTATCTTCCGTGCTTGAAAACTCTGCAGGGGTTTCTCTGCACAAGACAACAAGTCTCCCAATGAGCATCTCTCCATTTCTCCTCCTGGCCATTAGGCCAATAATGTGGTTTCAGTATGGTTGGATTCATCCAAAAACTCATTGAAATTTCATTCCCAATATGGCAGTGTTAGGAGGTCAGGCATAAAGGCAGGTGTTTGGGTCAAGCAAGGACCCTATCATGACTGGATTAATGCCCTCTCATGGGTCTAAATTAGTTACCAAGAAAGCAGGTTGTTTTAAAGTAAGCCATGTCTTCTATATGTGATCACTTGCCCTTCTGCTTTCCCCCACAAGATGAAACAGCCCAAAACACTCACCAGAAGCTGACCAAATGCTGGTACTATGCTCTAGACTTCCCAGAACCTAGAACCATGAACCAAAATAAATCTCATTTCTTTATAAGATATCCAGTCTCAGGTATTCTATTATAGCAACAGAAAACAGACTAAGTTAATGACTAGGGTTAAGTCATAATATAAATCAGCTATGGACACACTGGGCCTGATAAGGAAAGATGGGAGCTGTACTCCAAAGGAGCTGCAGGACCTGGTCAATACAACCAACAGAACAGGGAATGGAAGGGAGAGGGCCATGGCCTAGGTTGGATAAAGGAGTGTTTATCAACTTGGGATCACTCTTCAGGATGCAGGATGTAACACTCTCATTAGTGCCCCCAAGAAATGGTACAAACTTACTATAGAGATGGCTCCTAAAGGTAGATAAAAGTAGTAGCTAACACAAAGTGAGAAGTGCCAAAGGCAGATGGTGGAAGAGGGGACTAAAAGGTTCAAGAAATGGGCACACAAAAGGAGATGTACTATGTAAAGCCAGAACTCAGAACTCAAACAACTTGCTGCTACCTGAGGCCATCAGGAATGCACAATGCTGGATTTTCTCTCTGGGTAAGGCTGGTAGGAGATGTCATTATAGAACTGGACTCAGAGCAGTAGGGATCCCCATTGAAGGAGCCCTGAAAAAATAGAAGCCATCTATTTCATTTAAGCTGCTTTAACAAAATACAGTCTTCCCTCAGTATTCTCAGAGGAGGGAGATTTGTTCCAGGATCCCCCCTAGATACCAAACCCTGAGGATGCACAGGTCCTTCATATTAAATGGCATGACATTTGCATACACCCTATACATACATCCTCCCATGTCCTTTAAAATCACCTCTAGATTACTTGTAATATCTGATACCAGGTAAATACTATGCAAACAGCTGTCATACCATATTGCTTAGGGGATTATAACAAGAAAACAAAGCCAGTGTGTGTTCAGTACAATTTTTTTTCTGATTAGTTTTAATCAATCATTGGTGGAGTCCATGCATGCAGTGGAAATGGAGGACCCACTATACATTGTTTATTTGGAGATCATGGGTGGGACTGTGGCCCAGTGGACCCAGAGAGCTGGACGTATGCCAGAACTCTATTTATCACCTGGCCCCCTTAGCAGAGGCCATAATAATGCTTTGAGTTTCCCTTTCCCCTAGTTCTTCAAGTGACTTTGAGAAAGGACTAGGGAATTCCTTGGATGGAATCCACAGCAGCCAGATTTGAGCTCAGTCCAATTACCACCTAAGCAGCTCAATATTCCTGAGTTTCAGCTCATACGGGGGAAGAAACATATTCTGGAGGAACAGAGAAGCCTCCTCACCCATCTCAGGCTTTGGGCCATTCACATTGGAGGATCTTAAAGTCTCAGCATGCTACCCTCAAGGCCTTGAAAAAGTAACTCCACCTCCCCACGCTTCCATTTCCCCAACTCTAAAGCAAGGCCAATAAGATACTTATGACTTCTTGTGTGGCTTCAAGGAGATGGCATTTGCTTGACTCCTGGCATGCAGAAATCTCTGAGTAAACGCGACTTGCGACCATTATTATTCAGGAGCTGTGGAGCTAATTAGCCTCGCTGCTGATGCAACAGAAATTCACAGCGCGGCAACTGGCCTGCAGAAGAGGATGAGGCTGGAACATCTCATTTTGACAAATGGGCTTTGTTTACCCACGACTGGCAAACAAATGCTCCACGATGTGCGGCTAATCACCTAAAAATAACAGCACATATGTTCCCTCTGAGGAATGTTCCTTGCTAACAAGCACAGTGGCTGTGGGGTGTTGGGGGATGGAGTGGGGACATTTTGCACTCCTCTGAGACAGATACAGAGGCCCCTTTTCCTGCCCCATCAAAGCCCTGAGAACCACCCAAAAGGTCTGGAAATCATCCTTCTTCCTGTTCCTCACCTCCATCCTGCCACCCAGCCTCTCCAGTGCCAAACACAAACCCCCTTCCATTGTCTCCCTGTCCCTGTCTCCTACTCACTGTCCTAGATCAACAAGTCTTACAACTCCATCCTAGGGCTGCTGCCTCCATCCCCTTGCAGCCCTTTCAGTCCCATCCTGCTCCAGAGGGACTTTTCTAATAACCATGCTACTCCGCAACCTAGAACCCCCATGGCTTCCTGTCCTTGAGACTATTCCAGTCTCACTTTTCATATCACGTTAGCCTTAGAGCAACACTCACTCCCTCATGGCACCCTGAGCATGCAAACCTCCAGACCTTTGAAGATGCTTGGAGTAGGGCCATATTTCTATCTAAATGCCTCCATGGTTCTCTTGGCTAGGTGCTTGGCTTTAGATGACATCTGTGATGATGAACAATAAGTAGGGTCTTTCTCATCTCGGGGCCATGTACCCAACTGCTTACCTGGTTGTCTCTTCCTGGTTGTCTAGTAGGCATCTCTTAACAAAGTACCCACAAACCAAGCACACATATACACACAGGCTTCTTCTGTGATCTTGCTCAGGCCAAAACCCCTGGTGTCCCCGCCTTGGGCCTCCTTTTTCTCTCCCACCCCACAACCAACTCATTAGCATATGGAATCCACTCAGTCTTCAAAACACATCCAGACTCCTCAGCACTTCCACACTGCCACCCTGATATAGCTATACCATCCTTTACTTCCAACAGGTACCCAGTTTCTATCCTTGCCTGGTATAGTCTGGACATGATTCAGAGGACCCTTTAAAACTGGTCATCCCTTTCATCTTCAGCCTCAAACTCTCCAGGGGCTTCCATCACTGAGTGAAGCCAAAGTCTTATGGAGGCTCACAACTAGTGTGGCCAAATTTAGCAAACTAAAATGCAGGATGTTCAGTTAAATTTGAATTTCAAGGACAGTATGTTAAGTGAAACAAGCCAAGCACAGAAAGACAAATACCACATGATCTCACATTTATATCTGGAATGTGAAAAATGTCAAATTCATAGACACAGAGGGTAAAATGGTGGTTAGCAGGGGCTGGGGCGTGAGGGTATGGGTATGGGAGGATTGTAGAGATGTTGGCCAGTGGATATAATATTTCAGTTAAATGGGAATAAATTTAAGAGAGCCATTATGCAACATGGTGACTACAGTTCATCACAATGTATTATATTTTGAAAACTGCTAAGAGACTAAATTTTAGTGTTCTCACCAAAAAAAAAAGATATGAGGCAATGTATGTTAATTAGGTTGATTTAGCCATTCCACAGATATGTACACATTTCAAAACTTCATGGTGTATATTACAAATACATTTAATTTGTTTATTAAAATAATTTTTAAACAGAATAAATACAGGGGTATCTTTCAGGAGCTACAATTTGGGGGAAGGAATTTTATAGAAAAGCTTATTTGCTTACTTAAAACTAAAAAGATCATTTGCTGTTTATCTGAAATTCATATTTAACTGGGTGTTCTGTATTTTTCCAGAAACCAAAACCACAGGCCCAAAATGATCAGGGTCCACCTTGACTCCCCTTATAATTCCATTGCCTACCACCGTCCCTTGTAATGTGTCCCCTTTGCTATTCCCAACTTTTGCTAGACCCCAGCAAAAGTTCTTCTACTCCACAGACTATGCACCTACATTCCCTGTCTACCAAGTTGTCACCCCAAAATCCATTGGATCCACTACCTTATGCTCTTCAGGTCTCTACTCAAATGGCACCTATCCCTGGACACCCAATATAAAATAGCAAAACCCTGCAACAGCTCCATTTCTCCACAGCACTTTTCACTTTCCATTAGAGTCATCTCCCTGAAAGCAAAGAGTTTCACCTATTTTATCATTGCTGTATCACAAAGTTAGCATAGTACCTGGCACACAGAATGCATTCAACAAATATTTTCTGAATTAATGATGTCCCCACTGACTCACCCCCAGGCCAACTGGCAAACTTCTCCTTAAACCACTAGGACAGCTCCATGGTCTCTGACATGCAACATGTACATGTGGATCATGAGACAGTAGATTTGAAATCAGAGTATCTTGAAGTCCAATAGCCTTCCTTACTTCATATTAATTCTCTCTCTCTTTACTGGCTTTCTCACTAGACTATGAGCCCCTCCAAGGAGGGATTCAGATCCCATTCACTTTTTTATCATCAATGCCCAGTCAGTGCTAGCATATGGGAGGTACTCAGCAAATGTAGTGAATGAGTACCTGAGTGAGCAAAGAGATGAATAGCAGAAGACACATGCAGAATTCTATTTCTAAGCCTCCCTCCGTGGGCTGGTTTGATTCCTGTGGTAAAGAGTCTTGATGTTTAGCACTTCTGAGAAAAGAATGATGAATGAGAAGAAAAAGAAAATGAAGATACCATTCCCTCCCCTCTGATCTATGTTCCACAAAATATGTCTACCCCCATGGTTCTCATTCTCACTGTCCCTGAAAAGTAGCTATTATCCCCTGGTCCAGAGAAAGAGACAGAGGCCCAAAGAGAGAGTAATTTGCCAAAGGACAAAGGGAAGGACAAGGGGAAGGAGCTAAGACTTGCTCTCCAAACCATCCAACCCAAAAGGCCACCACATAGCACTGTCCCTCCAACTTGTTCATGTTTACAATGACCCATGGGGCCAGTAGGGAAGTGGGTGTTACACTTTCTGGATTAATTTTTGCACAGCCCCAAGAAGCCTCCAGAGCAGGAAGAACAAATCAGATAGCACAATAGGACAGAGACCCTGCCCAGGTCATAGCTGTTTTGCCCCTCTCTTCTTTCTGGACATCTTGGACACTGAATTGTTTATCCCCTTATGTCTGCATGGTTTCTTCTTTGCTTTTCACCATAGTTCCTTTGCCCACACCAGCTTCTGAGCCAGACCTACAGTCATCCATCCTGAATCACTGCATTTATCTTAAAAATTTTTTGATATTAATGTCATTCTGCACTAATGAGTCCAACCCACTTGGTCCCAGCTGGAGCCGCTGATGTCTGCTGATTAATTAGCACAGAGCTCTGGGGGGAGGCAAAGTAAGGGGAATAGGGAGGGAGATGGAAGAGAAAAAGAGCAATTTATGGAATAGAAACAGGATTACTCTGCTCACCAGAGCTCTTTGACCCTATCCTCAAGCCTTCAGCTGGTTATGGAGCAGACACTAGAAGGTTACTCCCTCCTTGGCCACTTACTGTCACCAGTTTAGGAGAAATTAGATACATAGATATTGACCCAGGGTGCAAAGAGATGGGATACAGGAAAGCACAGGTCAGAAGTTGATAGACCTGGATTCTGTCTCATCCCAGTTCTGCCTGTTGTTGCCCAAGGAGAGTTGCTGCCTTTTAGAAGCCTCATTTTCCCCATCTATGAAATGGGAACAAAAATCCCACCCATGTTCAAAACGTTGAAAGCTCTCAGGTTTGACAGCTTAGCTTCCAATTCCAACTTTTCCACTTATGAGGGCAGTGTGGCCTTGGGAAAATAATATAACCTCACTTGCAAAATCGGAGTGTTAAAAGCACCACCTCATGGAGTCTTGGTGAGGATTAAATGAGATAATGAAGGTATAGCTTGACCTGGTTGCCGGCAGGATCGATACCTGGGAGCTACTATTACCATGTTCAAAAACAGTCAATTAAGCAAAGCACATGACTCAACTTACACAGATACAAAAAGGAGGCACAGTATATGGTGCCATCCTGATGATGCCCATAATGAAACGCCTTCTGCACTGTCCCTACTTAGGGGACCATTGTTTGCACTTTACAGAAGAGGTGACCCAGGCTCATAGAAGGGCTTCATTGGTCTCAGGTCACAGATAAGTAAATAGCTGAGCTGGGAACTGAAAGCAGAGGAGACCTGCCTCAAAATGCAGGCTCCTTCCTCTTTGCCATAATTCCTGAGCATCAAATTTTAAAAATTGTTTTGCTGAAGTCGTGAGTCTGGAGGCATCATCTTAGTTTCTGTCTGTGTGATCGTGATACTTTTGTGCCACAGCTAACAATTTTTTAAGGTAGATCATAATCCCTGTCTTGCACGCACCTGCTGGCTGATGTGCAGATCAGAGGAGCTAATGGCTGTGTGAGGGCTCTGGAAACAGGACTGGGATGGGCCCATGTGAGCAGCATTCAGCATCACTCCAGGACCTTGTAGCTTGGCTTAATATTACACATTCATTCATTCACTCAACAGCATTCATGGAGCCTAAAGGTACACATTCTAGGCTCAGAGGATACAGCAGGAAACTAGCAATGATATTCCTGTCTTCTTGGAACTGATGTCTCTGGGGAGCAGACAAAAAACACACACAAATGTTACACAGGATAAAGGAGCTCCTTATCCTTAAGGAGGCCACTGGGCAGTGAGGCTCTTTTATCTACAGTGCCTTGGAAACTTTCTCTAGTAAGGTAACATTGAAAGATGACATTTAAACAATGCAAGACTAACCATGATGTCCAAGGGAAAAGTATTCTAGGCAGAAAAAACAATCACTTCAAAGACCCTGTCTTGGTCCAGGGAGGCTGCTATAACAAAGTACCATAAATGGGGAGCTTACTGTCTTAGTCTATTTTGTGATAGAATAACAGAATGCCAAAGACTCAGTAACTTATGAAGAAAATACGTTTATTTCTCCCAGTTCTGGGGCCTGTATCTTTTGAGGGCCTTTGTGCTGCATGATCCTTCAAGGGAGGGTGGACAGGAGGAAGAAGAAGGGAGAGAGGAGGGAAGTTGAATTTGTCTTTGTACCTGGAACCCACTCCTTCAACACAGCATTCATCTACTTTTTTTTTTTTTAACAACTTTACTTAGTTTTTCACATGGCCTTCGTTGCTCCAACACTTAGTTGTGTACGTGGTGCTGGGGTTTGAACCCGGGTCCTCGTGCTTGCCAGGCAAGCGCTGAAACCGCTGAGCCACCGCTCCAGCCCAACATTCATCTACTTGAAGGGCAGGCCATCATGGCTAATCAATTCTTAAAGGACTCACCTCTCAACACTGCTGAATTGGGGATTATTTCCAACACATCAAATTTGAGGAAAACATTCAAACCATAGCACTTATAAATAGAAATTTGTTGCTCACAGTTCTGAAAGCTGGAAAGTCTAAGATCAAAGCACTAACAGATTGAAAGTCTGGTGAGATATCACTTTCTGGTTCATACATGGTGCTTCCTCATTGTGTCCCCACAGGGTTTAGAAGGGGCAAGGCAGCTGAGGCCTTTTTAATAAGGAGGCTAATTCCATTCATGATGGCTCCACCCTCATGACCTAGTCACCTCCCAAATGCCTGCCTCCTTATACCATCACTGGAGGCATTAGGTTTCAACAGGGGGATGTGAGGGGCTGAGGATGACAGAACATTCAGAACACAACAGGCCCTGAGGCTGGAGTTTATCTGCTTTGTTCAATCCAGGAAGCCGGTGAGGCTGGAGTGAGCAAAAGGGAGAAAGATGGGGAAAAGGTGGGGTAGAGACAGCACCTGATATAGAATTTACACCACTGGACCTGGAGGATCTGTTTACCATTTTCTCATCTGTTGTATTTTTCTCATCTGTTGTATTATTTGCATTTCCTTTGCCCAACAATTTCCCATTTCTGACTAGATAAAACCTGGCACAGCATTAAGGTCTTCTGTAACTTTCCAGTCTCAGGTCTCACCTCCCCCCACCACACACCCTGGCCCCCCCACTGCCTCTCCACCCCTTGGTTACACTTCTGTGCCTTTGCTCCTACAGGTCCCTTGATCTGGCCTCACTCCGACACACTTAACAAACAGTGTGCCAGGCTCTCAGGGAGGTAATGGAGAAACAGTGATGAGCAAAACTGCCCCTGTTCCTCCTGCCCATCTGGTGTGTATGGCAGAGAAGGCAAACATTAACAAGGTAATGGTGGAAAAATAAATAAGTTAAGGTCACCCCTCCACATTCTTGGGTTAAACCATCTGAGGGTGAAAAATACTCCAAAATTATTGTGTGTGTCTGTACTGAACATGCACAAACTTTTTCTTTTTTGTCATTATTTCCTAAATGATACAGTACAAGAACTATTTCCATTACATTTACACAGTGTTAGGTACTATGAGTAACCTAGAGGTGATTACAAGGGCTGAGGGCTCGGTGGTAAAGCACTTGCCCAGCATTTGAGTGGCCTATCCAGGAAGGTTATGTGGAGGTTGTAGGCAAATACTACATCATTTTGGAAAAGGGAATTGAGCATCCATGGATTTTGGAATTGGCAGGGAGTACTGGAAATGACCTCTACAGATACTGAAGGACAACCATAATTACCATGGAGGGAACTGTGGAGGTCAAGATAATGTTTAAATAGTGAGCCTAGGTACTCTAAAGGGGGGGCAGTCAGGGAGACCCTGAAGAGAGAACATTGAAGCCGAGACCCAAGAACGAGCTGGAGTCAGCCCAGAAAGAGGTGGGGAATGCTTCACCCCTAGCGAACAGCAAAGGGGAGAGAGGGAGATAGAGCTGATATAAGCCATATCAGCAGTCGGATATTGACAGAGAGGCCCTGGCAAGACCCTGGCAGCACGTCCTAACTTCTCGTTTGGTACACCCTCTCTCCTGCCCCAGCTTCCTTTCAGACAGGCATCTGAGCCAGGTCAGGAAGGGAGCTTAGCAAACAGGCAGTGCCTGACTGGCACAGCACTAGGTAAACAGGACTCTGGCCTGCACCTGCAGCCCGCAGCTGCACAGGGATAAATATTTGCTTACAGACCTGTCTCACCTAATGAGTGTTTGGGCATTCACCAGGGAGCTGGCAGGAAGCTAGCCGGTCCCAGGAGACTTCCGTGCCTCACTCTCTGGGGTCTTGGGGTATAGGACCCAGACCTAGGAGAAACACAGCCAGGAGCCATGGACAGGGCATCCCCAAGGCCTCCCCACTGTGCTTCAGCAGAATCTCAAGAATCCTGATGCTGGAAAGCCAAAGGCAGAGAAAGACCCCGAGAAGGGCAGCCCACCCCCACTCAGTATCCTCCTCCTCCACAAAATAGTAATTCATGTTAGGAATAAATAAATTGTGTATTAGGGTTCAATCCCCAGTACTGCAAAAACAAGATTTAAATCAGATAGTTGGAGATAACTGAAGAACTGCACACATCCTCCTTTGTGCCTTCTGAACATTCCCACCCCATGCATTATTAGATATTCAAATGAATAAACAAAATATAAATTCATAATTTAAAAATCAAATTGTAAAATAGATTAATTAGTTGAAAATTAAAGTCCCCTGACTCCCTAGTCCTACTTTCCCAACTTAACTTCATCTTAACTTTGGTAAAATTTCATTTCCATCTCAACATAAATAGCATCAGATCATACATCCTGTTCTCCCCTAACAACATAGGTATACCCTGGACACCTTTCCATCCCCGTACATCCAGGGCCACCTCATTATTTTTATTTTTTTATTTTTTTGACAGAGAAAGAATCAACTTTATTTAGTTTTACACATGGCCTTCATTGCACTAAGTTCATTGTACTTAGTTGTGTACGTGGTGCTGGGGTTCGAACTCGGGTCCTTATGCTTGCCAGGCAAACACGAAACCGCTGAGCCACCGCTCCAGCCCCACCTCATTATTTTTAGAAGCTGAAATTTATTCCATGGTTTGGATGTGCTGTGATGCATAGAGATTGTTCCCTTTTAACAGGGATTGATTCCAGTCTTTACTATTACAAATTCTCTACCAAATGACCTTTTACTTATATCTTTGCATATTTGCTGTAGTTTATTTGTAGAATAAATACCAAGCAGAAGGGTGAATATCTTGTGCAGTTTTTACATTTAACAGACATTACCAAACTACATTCCAAAAAGGCTTGGCCACTTTACACTCCTACACCAGCAGCCCATGAAAGTGCTAATCCCCCATCCCCAGTTCACCTTTAGCTCTTTGACAAATTCATGGGTGAAAGAGAATATCTATATTGTTTGCATTATTAGTGAAGCTGGGCATCTTTGGGGTGTGTCATTTGTATGCTGTATTTCAGTGAACTGCTTCATCATACACTTGGCACACTTTTTGCAGGGAGGCTCTTTCTCTCATTTCTGCAATGTTTTAGTGTCTACTGTGTTCAACACTCCCTTGTGAAACTTGGGATAACTCTTACATCTGCACTAGGGCCAGGGCTAGAAGTAATGAAGAGTTCCCTTGTGGGGCATTCCCAAGACAAAAGGGAAGTCACCAAGCCTTGAATCCTGTAAGACTTGAAGCACTTGATTGCAAATGAATTGGGTCTCTATTTCCTCATCAGTAAATAGAAAAATGCTGTAACTACTTTTTCTTAATGGAAAAAGACACAAATTAGACTCAACAAGTAACCAAAAATCAATCAAAACTGGCAAAAACAAAAAAGGAAATTTGTCGATTCATGCGACTAAAAGCTGAGACTTCAGGATTGGCTGGATCAGGCACCTTTTGTCTCTCTCCATTTTCAGCTCTGCTTTTCACTGTTAACTTCATTCTCAACTAGATGAACTGAGATAGCCCACAGCAGTTAAAGGCATATTCTATTGATCCAATAATCCATGGACCTCAGGCAAAACCCCTGGAACTAGCTATGATTGGTCCAGTCTGTGTCACATGTCCATCATCAAGCCAATTACTGAGGCCTGGGTGATAGGTTATATAGATTAACCAGACCTGGAGTGGAGACAAGAGGAAGAGTTCTGAATGAAGCAAATGAGCAGGAAGATGAGAACATTCACCTGCCATTACCAGAAGACAGGCTAAAACTACAGATACCCTACACTGAATTCTAAACCTTCCATAGATGTGTGACACTACACACATCACTTCTTTCTAGCCTTGAGTTCTTCCATCTCTAAGATTTAAATCCAATCACTGATTCTGATATGCTGTATAGCAGACCTTTTTAATAAATAATGAGATCCAATATAGAATAGGTAAGAGCTATGCTTTATGTGAAACATTATCTATTTAATTCAGTATTAAGATAGACCAGGATCTGCAATAATAACAAGTAAACCCCAATAGCTCAGCAACTTAATAAAAAGATTGGTTTCTTGCTAATGTCACACAACACAGTTCAGTGCAGCTCAAGGAATTCTTCCCAGCAGATCTCCTCCATCTCTCCAACCAATGATCCAGATACCCACCCTCTTACACTTGGGATTCTACCAGAATAAAGCCTTATTCTCTGTGGAAGGGGAAGAGTATATACCACTTCTGCCCACATCCCAGTGACCCTCATGCCTCAATTCAAATGCAAGAGACTCTGGGGAATGTAATCTTCCTCTTCTGGGAAAAGGAAAATGATACGAGTTTTGGTATCCCTACCATAAAATCTACAACGTTTGACTTCTTACAGGTTGTCAGTCAGTTTTCTGTCACTATGACAAAATACCTACAAGGAGTAAAAGTTTATTGTGGCTAAAGGTTTCAGAGGTGTCAATTCATAGTCACTTAGTCCTGTTGCTTTGAGCCTGTGGTGCTACAGTATCATGGCAGGTACATATTCATGATAGTCAGAAAGCAAAAGAAAGGAAGAAGAGGGGCCAGGGTCCCAACATACCCTTCAAGGACAGGAACCCAATGATCTAACTTCCTTGCACTAGGCCCCTCCTCCTAAAAGTTACACCTTCTCCCAATAGTACTATGAACTAGGGACTAGGTCTTTAACACATAGACCTTTGGGGGACATTCAAGATCTGAACCATACCATAAATTTATCACTAAGAACAAGACAATTGTTTTTGTTTGTTCTTTAAATACCTTTGTTTTACTTATCTTTATGTGCTGCTGAGGATTGAATCCAGTACCTCACATGTGCTAGGCAAGCATTTAACCACTGAGCTACAAGCCCAGACCCAAGAAGATTGTTTTTTGTTTTTTGTTTTTAAAGACAGGGGGATAGTGAGAGATAGAGAAGAACAGAATCAAATTTTATTTAGTTTCCCATGTGGCCTTCGTTGTTCTGACACTTCGTTATGTACATGGTGCTGGGGTTTGAACCAGCGTCCTTGCACATGCCAGGCAAGGGCCGGAACTGCTCCAGTCCAAGAAGATTGTTTTGATAGATAAAGAGAATGAGAAATTATATATTATGGAAGACAGACACAGTCATATTTCAATCCCAGAACTGACCTTTTTAAGTTGCAAAACTTTTAAACATTTTTAAGTCACAAATATTTAAAAAATTTCAGGTTGCCAAGGAACAGGAGTTAGAAATGATAGCAGTATTTGAAAACTTGTTTTCTTTTGTCTTTTGTTTTATTTTCCAATTTCAGTGTTCTCTATAATTATACTTGCTGACAACCACGCAAAAAACAGAAGCAACTGGGCTGGCCATCTCCGATGTTAAACATTAGTATACAAAATATCTAAGAGTTCTCATTATGTTTTCTGTTAGATTTCTATCACTATAATGAAATACTTGAGATAATAAATTGACAAAGAGAAAAGGTTTAGTTTGGTTCACTGTTTTAAACGTTCCAATCCATGATCACATGGACTCATTATTTTGGGCCTGTGGTGAGGCAACACATCAAGCTGGAAGCATGTGGCAGAGCAAAACAATTCAGATCACAAGCCAGGAAGCAAGGAGAAAGGGGAAAGGACAAGGTCCCTGCAATTGCCTTCAAGGGCACAACCCCAAAGACCTGAGGACCTCCCACTAGGCACTACCTCCTCAAAATTCCATCACTTCCAAAAAGTGCCACCCTAACAACAAAGCTTTTAATACATGGGGCTTTGGGAGACATTCATGATCCAAACTTTAGGAATTTATTACAATGTTTGAATAGCTAAACATATACTTGAAATGTAAAGTTCAAGTAAAATGTTTGTGAAGCTCTCAGCTTTGAAGACCACAGTGCCAGGTGAACTTTGAGCTCTATAATTCTTCTAAGTGAAGTCCTGCTGGCTGTCTTCAGGTGAGATGTTTCACTTCATTAGGCCTTAGTTTTCTTATCTATAACAGAAGTTATTTAGCAAACTCAAGAAACTTGATCAGATGTAGGAACTGACCAAGATTACAGAGAGATATCTGTAACCCAGCTGATGGCCCATAATTTAATAGCCTGAAAAGGGCATTAGCTTATAACATATGAAGCAGCTGTTTTTACAGATCAACAATGCCCAGATATGACCAGATGTTGTACTGCATGTAATACATGAACTAATGGTGTGAAAACTGACAGCTCAAGGACATTTTCTAGACCACAGACATGTGTTATTTTATAAATTCACATGGGAAACAGATTTCTGGTCTCTTCAGAAAATATAAACCTTTTAAAAAGAAAGCACAAGAGAAAATTTTTATGATCATGGGTTAGGCAAAGATTTCTTAGTTACAACACTAAAAGAATGACCTATAAAAGAAAAAATTGATAAGCATTTCATCAAATTAAGAATCTCTGCTCTTCTAAAGACTGTTAAGAGAATGAAAACAAAAGCCACGGACTTCAGTATGGAGGCTCCTGAAAAGACTAGGAAGAGAGCCACCATATGATCCAGTTACACCACTTCTAAGTCATCATATTATAGTGAAACCTGCATACCTAAGTTGATGGCAGCACAATTTACAATGGCCAAAATATGGAACCTGCTTAGGTGATCATCAATGGATGTACAGGTAAAGAAAATGTGGTCCATATACACAATGAGTTTTATACGCCATAAAGAAGAAATAAATTATTTCATTTGCAGCAAAACAGGTGGAACTTGAGACCATTATGTTAAGCAAAATAAACCAAACTCAGAAGGTCAAGGGTTATATGTTTTCTCTTATATGTGGAAGCTAGTGAGAAAAAAGGAAAAGAAAGATAGGTGAGATCTCATGAAAAACAAAGGGACCAGAGGGAGAGAGAAAGGGAGAGATGAGAAATACTGGGGAATAATGATACTGGCCAAATTATATTGTCACATTGTATGGCAAATATATGTAACAATAAATCCCACCATTAGGTACAACTATAATGCACCAATTAAAGAATGGAAAAAAGCCACAGACTCAGGAAACACATTTGCAAATGATATACAGTTTGACTGTTAAGAATATTCATGGGGGGCTGGAGTGGTGGTGGCTCAGCGGTTACGGTGCTTGCCTGGCAAGCACAAGTACACGGGTTCAAACCCCAGCACCCACGTACACAGCAAAGTGTCAGAGCAATGAAGGCCATGTGAATAACTCAATAAAAATTGTTTCTCTCTCACTCTCTCTCTCTCTCTCTCACCGTCCTTCTCTCTTAAAAAAAAAAAAGAAAAAAGAAGAATATTCACGGGGCTGGAGCAGTGGCTCAGCAGTTAACGGCATGTGCCAGTATACAAATTCAAACCCCAGCACCACATACACACCGAAGTGTCAGAGCAATGAAAGCCACATGAAAAACTAAATAAAATTGATTCTCTCTGTCTCTTTCTCACCGTCCCTCTATCTTTTAAAAAAAAATTCATATCCAGAAAATTCATATATATTCATATATAAAGAAACTTCAAGTCACAAAAGACTGCATATTACAAATTTCCATTTATATGAAGTGTCTTTAACAGGCTAATCCACATATAGACAGAAAGTAAACACACAGTTGCTTAAGACTAGAGCTGAAAGGGGAGTTATGGGACGTTGGGAGGTCACAGCTAAAGAGAATGAGGTTTCTTTTTTGAGTTGACAAAAATGTTTTAAAATGAACTGTGGCAATTATTGCATGACTTGGAATATACTAAAAACCACTGAACTGTACAATTTAAATGAGTCAATTAGTGATATGCTAATTATATCTCAATAAAACTGTTACCAAAAAAAGAACCCTTAAAACTCAATGAGAAAAACAAGGAAAAAATTTTAACAAGGAAAAGTTCAAGCAGACACATCACCAGAGAAGACTCACAGATGGTTAATAAGCACATGAAAAGATGTTCAACATAATTAGTCTCTAGGAATGTCAAATTAAAACTACAATGAAAGTACAATACATACCTATTAGAATGGCCTTAAAAAAAAACCTGACAGGCCCAGCACAGTGGCAAAAGCCTATAATCCCAGTGACTCAATCTCAGTGATTTGGGAAGCTAAGCAGAAAGATCACAAGTTTGAGGCCAGACAGGGCAACTTAGAGAGACCAAAACAGAAAGGTCTGGGGTGTAGTTCAGAGGTAGAGTAACCCTGGGTTCAAACTCCAGAATTGTTAAATAAATATTTTAAAATACTGACAAAGCTCCAAGTAACTGGAACTCTTACACATGCTGGTGGGTGAGCAACATGGTACAACAGCCACTCTGGAAAACAATTTGGCAATTTCTTACAAAGTTAAACATACACTTATATGACCCAGGAATTCTACTCCTATTCACCCAATTGAAATGAATACCCAGATTCAAACTCCACCTGCCCACAAATGTTCATGAGTAGTGACTGTATTTGTAATCACCAAAACCAAGAAAATAATGCTAAAGTCCATCAGTCGGGGAGTGAATGAACCAATTGTTGTATAATCTATTCAATGGGTTAGTAATGAAAAGCTAACCTATGTGAATATAATTCTACGCTAAATGAAAGCAGCCAGACACACAGACTACACACTATGATTCTATTTACATAACATTCCCACAAAGGCAAAGACTGCATGGACAGAAATGAGATCAGCAGTATCCAGAGGCTGAGGGTGAGAGGAATAGTGACTCTAAAGAGGCATAAAGCAATTTTAGCAATGATAGAATTATTCTATACTCTTGATCACCAAAGTAGTTACATACTGTATTTTTGTCAAAACTCATCAAAATATAAACTTAGAGTGAATTTTACTGTATGTAAATTATATATCAATTCTAAAAAATAGGAAATCCAACCACCTTTGAGCCTGTACTCCTACAAGGTCAGAATCAACTACTTTCCTTAAGGCAGGACATTTATTGTCCAGTTAACCTGAGTCCTGAGTCAACAGGACTTGCTCACCTGCCTGGATCTTATAGATAGTTATGTGTTGACTGCTCATCCCACATGTAGGTATGAAGTAGCAAAAGCACATTTAACTGCTAAAAAGTGGTGAGGTCCTAACTAGGATACTCTCTGCAGTTAGTACTTCCCAGAATATCACATCTAATCTTTGCTAGCAAACTCTTACTCATTCTTCAAGACCTTATGCAAATGTCCCTTCATTGAGGCCTTCTGTAGACTTCCCCAGTCTCTCAGAAAGGGTCAGTTATCCTCTCTTCTGTATTCCTGTAGTTCCCGGGGTAGTTCCATCTTGCGGTATTTGACTGTTGGAATTAGCAATGTCCTTATGGTCCCCTCCTCACCAGACAGTCCATAATGGGTACTGGTGAGTGTATGTTAAATGAACCGGCCTCATTTCTGAAGCAATAAAAAAAAAGGTCTCAAGTAGACCCACAAGGAATGAGTACGTAAACCCAGATAAGGTTCATAAATTAATTTGAAGTCAGACTGAGCAAGATTTGAATATCAATTTAAGGATTTCCAATTTTCTGTGGGCCCCAAAGATTTCTCCACTTTCCCCACACATTGTTTTGTTTTGTTCCCCCCCTTTCTCCTAAAAGCCATGTGATTTCCTCCCTTCACTCAGGTCTGATTAAATGGCCAAAAGAGAAGCTTCTCCAAACATCCCATAAAAAAAAAAAAAAAAGAGCCTAGCCTTTCCCTACAGTATACCTGTCCCCCTTCATCTTCCTTCATGGCATTTATCAAAATTTGACATACTCTGTTTACTGTCTTCTTCCCTTCACAGAATATAAGATCAATAACAGCAGGGACATCATTTAATTCATTGCTGTGCCTTGGAGTACCGAGGACAGTGGCTGAATCAGAGCCAGCAGTTCTATAAAGTATTTGTTGAACAAATGAAGCTTTTACAGATGTGGAAATGAGGTCTCAGAGCTAGTTAGCAGTATAGGCAGGATGAAGATGCAGATCTTGTATGAGTTTTACTTTAAAGAATGTTTACTTAGGGCTGGAGTGGTGGCTCAGTGGTTACGGCCCCTCCCTAGCATGCACAAGGATGTGGGTTCAAAACCAAGCACCATACTCAACAAAGTGTCGGAGCAACGAAAGCCACATGAAAAAATAAATAAAATTGATTCTCTCACTGTTCCTCACTCCCTCCCCCCCAAAAAAAGCCTCAGGGCACAGGCTTTGGAATTAGAAAGGCCTCACTTAAATTGGTGGTTCTTAACTATTTGAGAATATATCTGGAATAACCATCAGAAGTGCAAACAAAACATTTTGCAGATGACTTCAAGGAGCTCAAGAACATTCTTTGGGACCTTTCTTGAGCTTCATGGATATGGTCTTTGGACAAGTCACTTTGTCCCTCTAGGCCTCAGAGCTCTCAAGAAGGGATCATGAGACTAACCTCCCAGTGCTGGCTGAACGATCCAAAGGGATCAGTACGAATGTCTGCTGTTCCCGTATTGTCAGTGCCCATTTCCATCCCCTTCCCTACCTGAGCCACGATGTGGCAAGCTGGAAAACAGGCTTCAGGGAACTATGCCTCAGGCTTGCCCTTCTCTTGTCCCAGCCTGTGGGACTCTCAGACTCTTATTTTCTGAGTCTTAGAGGCCTCACCAGGAAAATAGGATTATTGCTCATTTAACAGAATGAATCAAATGAGATAGTGAAAGCCCTCAGGAAACACTAAAGCCCTACAAACCTTCCCCAAGACATTCACTCCTTGTGCCACAAATTGTTTTACTGTTTCAATTTCAGCTACAAAAAGCACTCTGCAGGTCCAGGCCTAAGAACTTCAAAGATAATGCGGGTCAAATCCCATTATGCCAAATCCTATCATAGTGCCACCTTCCTGTGTGGAAGGTTTCTCTCACTGCAGGATCACAGCTCCCTGGGGAGGCCCAGTTGACCTGCCTCTGTGTCCTGCTGCCCAGCCCACAGCCTGACACTGTGGGAACTCCAAACCAAAAAATCCTTTCACCTGCCGTCAAGAACTGCATTGTCTGGCCCACACAGTTTCTGTTTTAATTAGATACCAACATTTAAAAATTAATAGAGTAGGGCTGGAGTGGTGGCCCAGTGGTTGGAGCTCTTGCCTGGCATGCACAAGGACCCAGGTTCAAATGCCAGCACCACATACACAACTGAGTGTCAGAGAAACAAAAACCAGATGAATAAATAAAATTGATTCTCTCTCTCTCTCTTTAAAAAAAGAAAGAAAAAGAAAGAAAGAAAAGAAAAATTAATAGAATTGGGTGGGGCTAGAGAGGTGGCTCAGGAGTAGAGCACTTGCTTGGCATACTTGAGAACCGGGGTTTGAGCCCCAGCACACATACACAACTAAGTGTTGGGATAACAAAAACCAGATTAAAACAAAAATTAAAAATTAACTCTCTTTCTCTCTCTCTTTAAAAAAAAATCAATTATATTGGGGCTGGATAGTTGACTCAGCAGTAAAGCATTTGCCTGGCATGAATGAGGACATACACATCTAAATGTCAGAAAAACAAACCAGATGAAAAAATAAATAAAAATTGAAAAATAAATAAAAGTAATACTCTCTCTTAAAAAAAGTTAATAGAATTCATAAACAAACAGGCTTTGGCTTCTCTTGAAAAATCATAAGTTCTATAACCAGAGTTCAAGTCCTCACATGTGGGAACAACCAAAATTGCAGCTGCCCCCTGTCCCTTTCAATGGCAACCGATGTGTGACTTCCAGCCTCAAATACCCGTGGTTCTTATTCTCATGCTGCATTTGTATCCAAGTTCTGTCTGGAACTAATAGGCCTACAAGTCAGGCCCCTTATTTTACATTCTTAGATATTGTATGAAGCCTTTTCACAGGCACCATCTTCTTTAATCCAGGAGAAACCTCTGTGATTTTAGGTTTTACCATTCCCAAATCACAGATTTAAAAGGTAAGGCTCCATGAGGCAAAGAAACTTATCTAAGACCACAAAGCCAGTAAGACGCAAATCTGAGACTTGACCATAAGTTCCTGCTAGCTAGAGACAGGTTAAGAATGTCTGATAAAAGCCTTTCTCTTATTTAATAAAGTATTCACTGCAACTAACCTTGTACAAAGACTTTGAGTCAAACTGATCAGTTTTTGAATCTGCACTCTGCCATGTACTGATCATGAAACTTCACTTCATCTATTTCCACATCTCTAAAATAAGTCCAAAGCTCTCTCTTCACAAGGTTGTTCATTAATTCTTTACAGATCTTATTACATTAATATGGAATCTGGCACACATTTGTAATCCCAGCAACACAGGAGATTGAAGAAGGAGGATTACAAATTTGAGGCCAACCTAGGCAACTTAGCAAGACCCTGTTCCAAAAATAAAATGAAATGGACATGGGATGTTGCTCAGTGGTAAAGCATCCCTGGATTCAAACTCCAGTACCAAAAATAATAATTAATATGGAAAATGCTACCTTGACCCAAGAATGAGAGCCCTTCCACAGAGTTCAAAGAAACAAGTCAACATGTGATTTTTGTTTGATTATCCTCCCATTGAAAACAACAAAGACACTATTAAATATAAACAAAACACCAGTTTCCAAGGGGACATTGGGCAAAAAAAAGGATAGTGATCTCTGAGAGATGCAAAATAAATAAGATGAATCCTGTGATAGCCCTGAAACACTGAGAGAGATTCTAAACCATACCCCAGGGAAGTAAAACTGAGGCAGATCCCAGTGAACACCTTAGGATAAGGATATAAACAGAACTGACAACCCAGGAAAATCAATCTAGAATTATCTGATTAGATACCAGAGAAAAGAGAGCTTACTAGAGAGAGCCCCAGAAATGTGAAGAGCACCACCCTCAAGTAAACAGCAGAGTACTGATCAACACATACATACAAGGAACATACCTGAAGCTATGGGTAGAACCATTTGAAAGGATTATAGGGACTAGTATCTGAAATTTGCAAAAGGTTGGAATCAGTGTCTGTGGCCAAGAGCTGCACAGTAAAGCCCAAAAATTCATACAGCACTGGGTTAAGGACCCACAAGCATCTTGTGGAATAATTTTTAGTCCTAGACTAAGCACTGTTCTAGACCTTCCTAACAAATCACAAAATCAAACCCCAAAGATTAAACAGCTTACAAATAACTCTACTACATTCCAGAGCAAAAATTAGGAAGATTAACAGGAATAAAAAAATCTAAGACTTAACAAAGTAAAAGTCACAACATCTGGTATCCAATCAAAGATTATCAGATATGCAAAGAGTAAAACACAAATCATACTGAGAACAATCAGTGAATCAAAATTAAGAACTGACACAGATGTTAGAATTAGCAAAGAAGGACATTAAACAGTTAGGATAACTATACTCTATAAATTCAAAATGTTAAGTAGAGATCTGGAAGACATAAAAAAATACCCAAATCAGGGTTAGGGATATAACTCAATGGTAAAGCACTTGCCTACCATGTCTGAGCCCCTTGGTTCAATCCCCCACCCCTACACACACACACACACACACACACACACTCTCTCTCTCTCTCTCTCTCTCTCTCACAAACACACACACACACTGTCACTCTCTCTCACACACACACACACACACAGAACAAATTCAAACTTACAAAAATAAAAATTATAATGTCGTGAGATTTTTTAAAAATATGTGTGCCACTGCTATCAGTCATTTGTGGGTGAAGGTCCAATAGTCTGCTATGCATATAAGTCACCAAAGATCAAGAGTCAGGGGTAGAAAAAATTTTGAAGAAACAATGACCAAAAATTTCCAAAGCTGATAAAACAACATATGACAATCAAATTTATCAAAACCAGCTAACAAGAATGTATCTTAAAGACAGTCAGAAGAAAAAAAGACTTTTCATATAGAGAGGTCTGAAAATAATTAATGATGGCCCAAATTTCTTGTCATAAATAATGCAATCAAGAAGACACTGAATCAAAATCATTAAACTACTGAAGAAAAAAAACCTGTCAATATAGATGTCTACTGCAGTCAAAATACTTTTCAAAAATGAAGGTGAAGTAAAGTAATACAGAAGCTGAAGAAATTAATCAACAGCAGACCCACACTATAAGAAATGTGAAAATAAGCCCCTCAGGGAGAGAAAATAATCCTAAAAGGAAATCTGGAACTACACAGAAGAATAATAAGCAAGAAAAATGGTACCAAGTCAATAAATAAGATTTTTCCCCTACTTTTTGGAACTCCTTATAAGATAATAGTCTACACAAAAATACTGACAATTTATTGTGGGTTTTAAAACATAAGCATAAGTAAGATACATAACAATGATAATATAAATAACAGGAGGGAGGAAAGTACATTACTGTAAATTTCTTATACTATACATGAAGGTATAATAGTATTTGAAGATATATTGTGATAAGTTAAACATGTATGTTACAGACCCTAAAATGACTACTTAAAATAACCAAAGAACTATAGATAATTCCCTAACAGAAGATGATACAAAATGTAATCATAAAAAAAATCAATCCAAAAGAAATCAGAAAAATAGGGGAACAAAGAACAGATGGGAAATAGAACACAAATAGTGAGGTTATAGACTCAAATGTAACTATATTAATCACATTAAATTAAGCACAACCAATTAAAATAATGAGACAGCAGGCTGCATTTTTAAAAAGGCAAAACCAGTCCACAGGCAGTCTGTAAGGAACACACTTTAAATACGAAGACATCAGTAGGTCAACAGTAAAAAGATGGGAAAAGACATAGCATGCTAACAAAAGTCAAAAAACTGGAAACCCTCCATTCCCATGAGAAGATCAACTATACATAGGAGGGCAGAGAAGACCAGAAAATTAAAAATTAATACATACGTATATGCTTATTTCTATCTATAATATGGGTGTTAAAGCAGACATGGAAGCGCCGAGTAGTCAAAAGCGGGAGATCCTGGACTAGGATTGACCTTAACTCAGCCAATATCCATCTATACATGAATTGTAACAAAGATTCTCTCCAATATGTAAGACTATGTTGAACATATAAAAAAAATTATAAAAAATAAAAGTGAGATTTCAAAAAACAACAACTGGAATGGTTATATTACTATTAGACAAAGTAGATATCAGAGCAAAAAAAAACAAATAATTTCATGATAAAGGGGCTAAGTAATAGAAAGAATATATCAATCCTCAATACTTTTTTTGTTTAAAGAGAGAGGAGAGAATGAGAGAGAAAGAGAGAATCAACTTTAATTAGTTTTTCATGTGGCCTTTGTTTCTCAGGCACTTAGTTGTATGTGTGGTGCTGGGGCGGGGGGGTGTTGAACCAGGTCCCTGTGCATGCCAGGCAAGTGCTCCAACTGCTGAGCCTCTGCTCCAGCCCTCAACGCATTCTTTTTTTTTTTAAAGAGACAGGGACAGTGAGAGAGAGAGACAGAGAGAGAGAAAATCAATTTTATTTAGTTTTTCATGTGACTTTCATTGCTCTGACACTTCGTTGTGTACGTGGTGCTGGGGTTCGAACTTGGAACCTTGCACATGCCAGGCAAGCGCTGAAATTGCTGAGCCACCGCTCCCACCCCTCAACACATTCTTAATAATAAAATTTGAAAATATATGAAGTAAAAGCTGGTAGTACTACAAGGGGAACTAAATAAATACACAATTATGGCCAGAAACTTTAATATCTTCAATAATTAATGGAACAACCAGAGAGAAAATCAACAAGGATATAGAAGACTTGAGCAATACAATCAATAAACTTGACATGACTGACATTTATAGAACATTCTGTCTGTAAACCAGCAGAACACACATTCTTAAGTACATGTAGAACATTTGCCAAGACAGACATCAATAAAATGCAAACAGATTCATCCATAGAAAGCATGTTCTCTGACCAAAATAGAATTAAATTAAAAGTCAGACACAAAAAGATCTCTAGAAAAAATCCAAATGTTGGGAAATTAAATAGATTTGGCAGGGGGGTACTGGGATTTGAACCTAGAGGCGTTTAACCACTGAGCCATATACCTAGCACTTTTTTTATATTTTTATTTTGAGACAGGGTTTCACTAAGCTGCTTAGGGCCTCACTGGGCTGCTGAGGCTGACCTGCAACATGTGATCGTTCTGCTCAGCCTCACCAGCCACTGGGATTACAGACGTGCACCACCACACCCAGAAGGAAATTAAATATACTTCTAAAATAACCCATGGATCAAAGAAGATATTAAAAGACATTAGTATTTTGAACTGAACAAAAATGAAAATACAACATTTGAAGCTTTCTTTAGGCAGCTAAAGCACTATTTAGTGGAAAATTTATAGCACGAAATACCTACATTATAAAGTAAGTAGGATCTTAAATCAGTGAGATTGATTTCTCCTTATAAAACTAACATTAGAAGAGAAATTAAATTCAAGTAAGCAAAAGAAAAGAAATAGAGAATGGAAATCAATAAACTACAAAATGGAAAAACAATAGAGAAAACAAATAAAAAAGCAAAGTCAGTTATTTGAAAAGATTAATTGATAAACTTCCTACCAGTTGGATCAGCAGAAAAAGAAAAATAGAAAAATACTAAACTAAAAAATAATAGGGCTGGGGATATAGCTAGTAGAGGGCCTGCCTAGGATACAATCCCCAGAACTGCAAAAAGATAAAAATAAAAAATAATAGAAGTGACACCACTATAGATATCTATAGAGAACAAAATAGTATAAACACTTTATGCCAATAAATTTGAAATTTTAGATAAACTAGCCCAAATCATTGAAATACACAAGCTACAAAAGCTCACTTAAGAAGAAACAGTTAAAGGGAATAGCCTCTCTATGCTAGAAATTGAAATTACAGTTAAAACTTTGACACAAAGAAAAATCCAGGCCTACATGGCCTTACTTATAAATTCTATTAAACATCTAGGGGAAGAAAAAAGAAAACAGTTCTACACAAACTCTTCCAAAATGTTGAAAGGGAGCAAATGTTTCCCAGTTCATTCTATAAAGAACATATTACCCGGACACCAAAACCAGATAAAGGCATTATAAGAAAAGAAAACCACAAACCAACAACCCTCATAAACACAGACTGAAAAAAATGTAAGCAAATTTTAGCAATTCATATTCATTTGGCATATAACAATATGCCAAAAGGATAATCTAACATAATCAAGTATATATTACGTTAGAAACTCAAGGTTGGCTTATTATTTGAAAAAAAAATCAATCCATGTAATTCACAACAGCAACAAAATAAAACAAACCATATGATCATTTTCACAGACAAGTGAAATCTGTTCACTGAACAAATCCAAAAGCACTCAGAAAACTAGGAACAGAAAGTAACTTAATGAAGCTGGTAAACAGCAACTACAATAACCTACAACACACATACTTCATGATGAAAGAAATTCAGCAGGAAAAGATACTTCCTCCTGGGATGGGAAACAAAGTAGGGCGTCTGCCTTTACCACTTCTATTAAACATTGTTCTGAAGTCTGTAGCAATAAAGCAAGAAAAATACCTACAGAGGTTTCAGATTATAAAAAAGTAAAATTGTTTTTTTAGAAAATTCAAAGACCTCTACAAAAAAGATACTAGGTGGCTGGAGCAGTGGCTCAGCGGTTTCAGCGCTTGCCTGGCAAGCACGAGGACCCAGGTTCAAACCCCAGCACCACTTACACAACTAAGTGTTGGAGCAACGAAGGCCATGTGAAAAACTAAATAAAGTTGTTTCTCTCTTTCTCCGTCTCTCTCACTGACCCTCTTTCTTTTTTAAAAAAAAGATACTAGGACTAAGTAGTAACTTTAGGCAAATGACTAGTATTACAGGATATATATCACAGGTTAATATACTGAAGCAACTGTACTTCTATATACCAGAAACTGAATTTTATTTTTTAAAGAGAGAGGGACAGTGAGAGAAAGAAAGAAAGATAGAATCAATTTTATTTAGTTTTCATGTGGCTTTCGTTGCTCTGACACGCAGTTGCGTACATGGTGCTGGGGTTTGAACCTGCGTCCTAGCACATACCAGACAAGTGCTATAAATATTGAGCCACCGCTCCAGCCCCAGAAATTGAATTTTAAAAAAAATGTTAAATTCCATTTAAATATAATTAAAAATGTGAAACAGGAAATCTGACAAAAAATGTGAAAGGCCTGTAAACTAAGAACTATGAAATATTGCTGGAAGAAACCCTCAGTAAATAAATGGAAAGGCACCTGGTTTGGGGGTCAGAGAGTCAGTATTATTAATATAACAGTTCTCCCCAAACTGATCCCTAAATTGAACACAAACCTAATCAAAATATCAAGAAAGAGCCAGGGGTGGTGGCTCATCTCTGTAATCCCAGTAACTCAGGAGACTGAGGCAGAAGGAGGATTGCAAATTCAAAGCCAGCCTCAGCAATTTAGCAAGGTTCTGAGCAACTTAGCAAGACCCTGTCTCAAACAAACAAATAAACAAAAGTATGAAGAAGGGCTTTTGAGGGGGGGTTGTTTGTTTCATTGTTGTCGTTGTTGGTTTTGGAACAAACTGGCAAGCAAGCTTAAAATTCCTAGGTAAGGGCCGGAGAGGTGGCCTAGCAGTAGAGCACTTTCCTGGCATAAATGAGGTCCCAGGTTTGAACCCCAGCACCACATACACAAATACATAAAGGAAAAATAAAACAACAACAAAAAACAGATGAAGAACTCTTATCTCCTGAAAAAAAAAAATCATAGGGAAATGCAAAGTAACTAGAATTCTCTCTCACACACACACACACACACACACACACACACAATTACATACTTATTAGAATGGTTTACATTAAAATAACTGACCATAACAAGTATCAGGTGAAGGGTTAAAAACACACTTATCATATGATCCAACCATTCCATTCCTAGGTATTAACCTAAGAGTAACGGAAACATACGTTCATAGAAAGACACATATATAAATGTGCACAGCAAAAAAACAAATGTTCAGAGCAGCTTTGTTCATAATCCAAAACTGGAAATGATTCAAATGATCACCAACAGGCCGCCAACAAACTGTGGCGCATCCATTCAATGGAAAACTATTTGTACATGGATTTATCTCACAATAATTATGCTGAGTGAAAGAAGCCAGACAAGAGTATATACTGTATGAATCTAAGATTCTAGGAGATACAAGCTAAATTGTAGTAATGCAAATTGGTGTTTTCCTGGGGGACGGTGACATCCACAAGGGAGTGACTACTGTCAAGAGGACACTATGGGGGTGGGAGCAGTGGCTAGGCAGTTATGTGCTTGCCTGGCATGCACAAGGATGCAGGTTCGAACCCAAGCACCATCTACACAATGAAGTGTTAAAGCAACAAAAGCTATGTTCACACTGTCCCTCTCTCCTTAAAAAAAAAAAAAAAGAGGACACTATGGATATGTGCACTATCTTGATTGTGACAGTGGTTTCCTGTATGTATACATATTTCAAAGCTGAAATATTCAAAACTGAATACTTTAAATATATGCAATTTATTATATATCAATCATATCTCAATAAAGGTGATTAACAAATTAAAACAGAAACATGTTAAATGACACTATAAGAATGAAATCCATATACATATGTATATACACACACAATGAGAGTTCTACTCAGCTATTAAAAACAACGATATTACAGCCTTTGAAGGTAAATGAATGGCAATGAAAATTATGCTGAGTGAAGTTAGTCAAACCCAGAGACTCAAGAGTCAAATATTTTCCCTCATTTGTGCACGCTAGAGCAAAACCCAGGTTTAGGTAAAGGTCAAGCTCATGTACTAGACCCACCAAAGTCAAAGAAATACATAATCTAGGGGAACCACAGACAGGTGGGGTGGAGGGAAGAGAGGGATTATTGGAAAGGAACTAGGAGGGGAACCAACAATGTACCTTACTTTTTATTCCCCCAAAGAAGCCAAATAACACTTAGGCAATCATTTAATTCTGGAAAATGCACAATCTTTATATATATATATATGTGTATGTATGTATATATATAAATCTTTTATAGGGGGGAAATACAGAAGAGTCAAGAGACTTGGGTATGGGTGATGTGCGGGTGATTCTGGATTAGGATCAGAGGTATGTCATATTGTTACTACATATGCATTTATGATTGTACAAAAACTCAATTCCTCAATAAAAAAAAAATGAAATCCATAAAACCCAGACTGAGAAACTATATAGGTAAATGACCCAAGTAAACTGTAAGAAAAAAGAAAGTGAACCACGGGGAAACTTACGTTAAATAGATTTGGATCCATCAACTAATGGCAATGATCCTGATCTGGATCTGATTCAGATATCAGTTAGAAACTTGAGCACTATTTCATGTTAAATTTTTTTACATTTTTTTCAGAGTCCTATTTGAAGACTCATGCCAAACTGCTTATAGATAGAATTATATGCTTGTGGGATTTACTTATGAGGGCTGGGAACATGTAGGGGTGTAATTGAAACAAGACTGACTGTGAGTTGAAAACTGTCAAAGCTGACTAATAGATTTATGGAGTTCATTACACTAGTGTTTCTCAGCCTATTTTTCATTATTATTTCCCTAAGAGCCTTTTCATACATTTTCCTAATCAATTCCTATACCTGAAATTTCAATAACATCGATGCACTATATATCTATGTACTGTGATCCTTTGGAGAACCAAAGACCATTGTAATACCTAAAATTTATGCACCCCTTCCCCAAGATCCAGTTTTTGCACCCTGTCACTGCCTCTCAACCCTGGTTACGAATGCACACATTATACTATTCTATCTACTTTTGTATGTAGTTGTCCCTCAAAATCCACAAGTGATAGGTTCGAACTCCCTGAAGATACCAAAATCCATGGACACTCAAGTTCTTTATTTAAAATGCTGTATTTGCATACAACCTACAAGCTTCTTCCTATATACATTAAATCATTTCTAGATGGCTCAAGATCCTTAATACAATGTAAATGCTATGTAAAGACTTGTTGTACTGTATTATTCACAGAAAAATGATAAGAAAAAATCTATATATGTTCAGTATATATACAATTTTAAAAAACATTTTCCATCCATGGTTGGTTGAATCTAGAGCCTGCAGATATGGCAGGTTGATAGTATGTTTTAAATTTTCCTTTAAGTTTTTTAAGTTTCTTTTAAGAAAAAAGTATAGATGATATAAAATATACAATAACATAATTACATAAGCATAGAGTTTAACTTGTTCTAATTCTGTCCCCAGTTTTTCCCCTTCCCCACTCTACCTCCCCTGCTTTCTGTTTAAAAAGCTATGTAGTTCTGGACACATTGACTCCTTGTCAGGTTTTGGCTCCAATAACTGCATCTCTCTCAAAATGAATAAATGAATGCATGAAAAGAGTATTTGAACCAGCCACCATATCCCTGAGACTCAGATTCCCTACCTATAAATGGAATTAATAATAATAGTACCTACAGTATCACAGTCATAGAGTAACTGTGATATGAAATGGGTTGATGTATGTGAAATGGGTTCTGAGCATACAACAGGCACATAATAAATGTTGCTATCATGTTCCAGTCTTTTCTACACTTTAAAAAAATCAAGCAAAAGGCAGTCTCACTAGAAATCACCCAACAGTGCCCCCAACTCTGTGCACCCAGGCTGAGCGCCCTCCATCCTGTTTCTCAGAGCTTAGATCTGTACATTCTCCTCCCACCACCACCCTTCCCACCTGCCAGTCATCTGTGCTGCCCACCCTGGCAAGCTGTCTGCATAACACCTCACCTACTCTTGGCTTCATGATTTTATTTTCCCACCTTTCTCACTCAGCGGAAGGGGGAAGAGCAGAGATAACCATATAAACCAGAAGACAATGGGAGCCGCTAGACCTAGCCCCAGTCCCCCAGTGCCATGCCCTTCACCAACAGCTCTCACAAGCTCTCCCTCTGGCCTTCTGGTACTCCCCTCTTCTTCCCCACACTTCCTCTATTAGTCTGGACCTGAGCAACCAGTACTCTTCACCCCCACCTCTTCCTCACTCCCTCCTTTCCACTTCCCATGAATGCCCACAAAGTTGGCCAAGTTCCAAACACTAGATTCTACAGGTCTGGCAAAAAGCCTGATTCTTCCAACTGGCAGAACATTTGGTAGAAGACACACTTGCTTGTCTAAAGTGGGTTGAAGAAGGGTATAGTGAGAAGACCACTCACAAAGATGTCTGGTACTCCCTAAACTTCCAGGCTCATTGGTCCTGCAACCTTAGAAATACTACTCTTGGGGCTGGAGCGGTGGCTCAGCAGTTATGGCGCTTGCCTGTGTAAAAGGGTATAAAACAAATATATTTAATTAAGATTGAGTTGTGCTGAATGGACAGAAATACCCAAGATAAAATAATGTGCTCACAGTCAAGGTCATAGTGGCTGTCTCTGGGAAGGAGCCCTCCAGAGGTTCCCACAAGTTGCTTGTTTCAGATATGGTTAGTTTGGCTCCCCACCTAGCCCACCCTGCTAACCCACTAGATACAACTTGAAATAGATAAACTAAAACTTGCTAATTGCATCTCTTGGAGAAATATCCCTTTTGAAAGTCTGTTTGTAAGCCTGACAACATTTTCCTTTAAAAGCAGCCTATTTGAGTCACTCAGGGCTGCTGCTCTCCCTGAACTTTGCTTTGGAGCAGTGGCCCTGGTACACCAGCCTGTTTCTTCTCTTTTCTGTTCCTTCTCCTTCCCCCAAATAAACTTTTCTTTTTGTTTTTTTGGTCTCTGGTGGTATCACTATGAGTTGATAACCAGACCCCACAATACCTGGCATGCACAAGTGCATGGGTTCGAGCCCTGCGCCATGTGCGCAGCAAAGTGTCGAAGCAACAGAGACCACATGAAAAACTAAATAAAGTTGAATTGATTCTCTCTTAGAAAGAAAGAAAGAAAGAAAGAACGAAAGAAAGAAAGAAAAACTACTCTCTAAGCACACCAATCCTCCTCTCCCCCTAAAAATACTTTTAAAAATATAATAATAACAACCTTCTGCAGGGCTGTTTCCCCTGAGGGACCTGCAAGTGTAATGGAGATGGGGGCAGGTGTTCATTCCTGACTTTACCTTTTAGTACAGTGTGACCTTAGACAAATTCTTTCACCTCTATGAGTCTCAGTTCCCTTATCTGTTAAATGGAATAAGATACCCACTTCAAAAGCTTAAAAGCAAAGCAATCCCAGGACAGTGGGAACACATTTTGTCAAGCTGTTGATTGTTGTTACAGAGAAAGTTTCCTTCTGATGTGTTTTGAAAGAAAAATAATGTAATAAAAAGAGGTAATGGACACTTGTGCTTGCAGTGTGATAGAGTAGCAGCAGGAAATGTATTTACCCTCCTTCTTGATCCAACCAAAAAGCTAGGAAAGAAACAAATGAAACAATGGTTTCCAAGCCAGTGGACATCAGGCAATAAAAGATAACGATTCCTGTGAGACAGAAAAACAAAGTAAGCTTATAGCTGCCTTACCTAACTACCTAGAGAAAGAATTTAGTCTGCGGAGCAGAGAGGGGGAAGCAATCCTGAGGTGGCATATATCAAGTTAAGATGTCTGGAATGTAAAGGCCAAAATACCAGAGAAGAGAGCTAAGCAGAAACAGAATTTGGAAATATATGATGGGTTCCCGCCTTAAGTATTTAGCAGAAAAGTGAGCAGTGCGTGCACTATCTAAGGTCAGAAAATCATTCAAGATTCAAGGGAATAATTCTCAGACCTGAAGGTCAGGAAAGATGCCTGTTCTGCCCAGCCAGGTTTAACATCTCCTGCTCCACAGAGCATTCCGTGGAATACTCAGCTTTGCATACATAGTAGGGATAATTAGATATATGCTATACACAGCTCTGGTCCTGCACAACAAAACTTCAACATAAGACACAAAAAAATAAACTGTTTTCAAGTTATTTAGCTACTTTCCAAAACAAAGCTCAAGAATATTCTTAGGAATACTAAAATAGCCAGCAACCAACAAGGTAAAATTTACAACATTTGGATCCATTAAAAGAATAATAGGCATGAAAATAAGCACAAAAATAGAATGATGAACAGAAAAACCAATCATAATCAGCCTAAAACTGACAAAGATATCAGAATTGGCAAAGGGCACCAAACGTTGTATTTTAATGTTGTAATCCTACATTTTGAAATATTTCATATTTTCAAAAAGTTAATGAGACACATGGAAAATGAGAGATAGACTGATTGGTTAATTAGATCTATTTAAAATATATATCATATATAACCTAATTGACTTCTAACAGGTAAAAACTACAATGTCTGAGATGAAAAATATACTGGACATGATTAACAGCATATTGGTTATCATAGGAAAAACTAGTGAACTTAAAGACACAGCAACAGAAATTGTCCAAAATGAAACAAATAAGGGGAAATAAAGAGTGCCAGTAAGTCACAGAACAACTGTAAGCAGCCTAGTAGACATGCAATTTGAGTTCCTAAAGAAGGTAGACAGAAAAGAATTTGGAGAAAGAATATCCCAATTTTTCTAGATTTAATGAAAACTAAAAACCCACAGATGCAATATCCTCAACGAACTCAATGAACAAGATACATCATAATAAAGTTCCTCAAAACCATTAATAAAGAAAAAAATCTTAAAATGCAGGGGATATTGTATGTAAAGATATAAAAATAGCACAGTTTTCTCAATCAAAAATAGCAAGAACAAGGAAACAGATAATGGAGTAACACATTTTAAGTACTAAAAGGAAAAACTAAACCTAGAGCTACACCTTTGTTAACTATGGTCATATTATTAACATGTCAAGTTTCCCCACATAGTTCTATTTATTCAATATAATCCCAATTAAAATATTAGGATGCTTTTTTTGTATCAACAGCAAGTTAATTCTAAAATTCATAAAGAAAAAAATGCAAAGAAGCTAGAATAAACACACACACACACACACACACACTTACCTCTGAAAAAGAATAAAGTTGTAAGGCAAGGACCACATGACTTCAAGAATTCCTATAAACCTACATTAATTAAGATAGTGTGAAATTGGCATTAAAATAGTCACTTAGGTCAGTAAAAAGGGTCAAGAAATAGACCCAGGGCTGGAGCGGTGGCTCAGCAGTTACGGTGCTTGCCTAGCACGCGCAAGGACCTGAGTTCAAACCCCAGCACCACATACACAACTGAGTCTTGTAGCAACAAGGGCCACATGAAAAACTAAATAAAGTTGTTTCTCTCTCCCTCTCTCTCTCTCACTGTCCCTCTTTCTTAAAAAGAAAGAAAGAAAGAAACCCATATACATGTGGATTTTTTACAAAGATGCAAAAAAAATGCAATGGATAAAGACAGCTTTCTCAATGAACGGCAGAACAATTTCCATTTGCATATGGCTATCTATATACAAAGTGATAAATTTAGATCCATACTTAGCATCATCTATAAAAATCAACTCAAAACCAGATCAAACCTAAATATAAAGTCAAAAACTACAAAACTTTGAGAATAAAATAAAGGAAAAACTATGTGGCCTTTGGTAATACATCATTTCAAATATCTTCTGGATCTGACACCAAAAAACATAATCCATAAAAGAAAAAATTATTAAACTTCCTGAATATCAAACACTTTTGTTCTCAGAACCATGTTTGAAAAAATAGAATGACCATTTGTGAAGTACATCTATAAAGTACTTATATCAAAATAAAGAACCCTAGAAATTCAACAATGAGAAAACAACCTGATTTTAAAAATAGTCAAAACATTTGAAAAGACACTTCACCAGACAAGATATACAGATGGCAAAAAAGCACATGAACAGACACCCTATGCTATTAGTCTTTAGAAAAATGCAAATTAAAACCACAAGGATACCACTGCATAATCATCAAAATCGTTTAAATTTTAAAAACTGATCATACCCATTAGAATAATTTAAATTAAAAAGATTGACCATAACAGATACTGGCGAGGACTAAGGGTACTACAACTCCCATGGTTGTAAAACTATTATATAATTACCATAATGATCCAGACAGCCTACTCCTAGCTACTTACCCAAGAGAGGAAGGAAAATATAAAACTTGTACGCAAAAGTTCATAGAAGCGTTGTTTAAAATATCTCAAAACTGAAAACAATTTAAATAGTCATCAACAAGTGAATGGATAAAAACACTGTGGTATATCCATCCAATTGAATACTCTGGAGCAATATAAAGGACTGAAATGCTTATGTAAAGAAAACGAATGAATCTCATAATAATTATGCCAATTGAGTAAAGCAAGACAATGCTGTATGATTTTATTTATATAAAATTCTAGAGAATGCAAACTAATCTACAGTGACACAAAGCAGATCAGTGGTAGCCTGGTGGGGATAAGAGGGGTGAACACAGGCAGAGAAGAGGAGTATCATAGAGACCCAGAAAAATGCTAATGGTTCACTACTGTGGTGATGAGTTTCATGAAGCAATACACATGTCAAAAGTTACCCAACCATATGCTTTATGTATAGCTTATTGTACATCATCAAGTACATCACAAAAGCTATTTTTAAAAAAGAAGAGAGGTCAGTGAAGAAGGGGATTGATGGAGAGGGAAGAGGGACAAGAAAAAGAAAAAATGGGGGAATGAATTTGGCCTAACTTTCCTATGTACATAAATGAATATACCACAGTGAATCTCACCTTCATGTATATCCACAAGGCACTAATTTAAAAAAAAAACTACAAATAAATAGCAGAAAGAGAGATGGGAATGCAGGGGGCAGGGAAGAAGAAAGTAAGAGAAAGGAAAAGTCCTGGGAACCAAATTTGAGCAGATTATATTCCATGCTTGTATAATTATGTCAAAATGAACACTAATATGTGTAAACTAAAAAGAACTAATTTTTAAAAAGATATCACACATATAAAGGATGCACTGCTGCACCCAACACAATCTACTTCTGGTTTTGTGGAGCTTTTCTAAACTTCTATTTTAAAATAACTTCATACTCACAGAAGAGTTGCAAAGACAATTCAGTTTCCAAATACCCTTCACTCAGTTCCCCCTAATATCAACTGTAGGAATAACCATGGTATAATTAAAGTCCACACAGCTTTACTCCTCCCTCTATTCCCTTTTTGGGCAGCCCACTGTAATCCAGAAGGTCCGTGCCCTCCAATAAATAGGTCAAAGCCCAGACTCCACTCTGGCTATTACCTGCTGTTCTATGTGCAGACAACACTCTCCGTACCCTGGACATCTCACCATGTCCTCTCCAGTTCTATCTTGTACAAATTCCAGATCCTGTAGCTGACTCCTAGATATACATTCAGCTCTCCTACAAATATCTCAAAAGTAGCATGTCTGAAACCGACAATGTTACCGTTCCCACACTACAAAATCCTCTTCTTTCTGTGGTCTTTAAGCAAATGGCATTGTCATCTGTCTCATTATTCAAGTTCTGTTAACTCTTTCTCCATGTGTCAAACTCTATCCCACAGATCCTATCTCTACTGCCATGATGTCAACTCTCCCAGTGCTGTTAGAACAAGTTTTAAACACTCTTCATATATCCAGTCTCTCCTTCTCGGATCCAACCACCTAGAGTGATCTTTCTAAAATACTCAGTGACCTCTGTCACTTCCTGCTGAAAATCCTGCAGTGGTTTCCAGATACCCCTGACATTTTGTCTTCGAGTCCAGTACTCAAGGTCCTTCCAAACAGCCTTAGATAACCTCTCTTGAGTATTACCTGGCCAGTTCACTCCTAGAAAGAGGCACCAAATGACATGGAATGCCTCTCCCTCCCATACCTACCACGTACCAGGTACCCTCATAAATTTACCCCCAGTGTTCTCTCAGTCCAGAAGTTCTTCCCCATCTTTCCCCCTGGGAAACTCCTGTCAAAGATGTGGCTTTATTTTCACCTTCTGAGTGAAGCTTTCTGAGAAATAAAAGGCAAATTGCAAGCTCTTTTCTATGCACAAAGAGCCTCCTTCCTGGAGGCAGCTTTCTATGTGCATTTCCCTCCTAGAGGTGAAAGCCTAAGGAGCAAAGAGTGTTTTTATTTATCTCCATCCATATTGCAGCTCAGGACTTGGGGCCTTATAGACACATCAATGGCTGGTTGAATGGATAAAGAGAGAAACAGATATGTTCATGGATAGATTGTGAGTTGAGCAGATGAACAAAAAGACATGACAGGTGATTGCACAGAAACATGAATGTATAGACGAATGGATAACAGGTGGATGGATGGACGGATGAATGGATGGATTGGTGGGTGACAGCATAGAGGGATGGATGGAAAGTTCGTTAAGAATTTCAAGAGCAAAAATTGCTTCTTATTCAACTTTGCTTTCACAGTGCCCAGAAGACAGCCTGGAATATAATAGTAAATATTCAATACATGCTGCTGGAGTGACTAAATGACTGAATCACCACATTATTGTGGTGAATGTTTTGGATTAAGACTCAGAGGACCTGGGGGCTGGATGGTGGATTGGCGGTTTACAGTGCTTGCCCAGCATGCGCAAGTACACAGATTCAAACCCCAGCACCCATATACACAACTAAGTGTCAGAGCAACAAAAGCCATGTGAAAAACTCAATAAAAACTGATTCTCTGTCTCTCTCTCTCTCTCCCATTGTCTTTCCCTCTTAAAAAAAAAAAAAAAAAAAAAGAGTCAGAAGACCTGATTTAATGCTCTGTCCCTATCATCAAGTTACCAGTATGGACAAGGGTAATTTAGTCAAACATTTGATTGGCTGAATTAAATGGATTTCCAAGGTCTTTTCTAAACACTTTTTGGCTCTCTGATTTGAGGTTGTCCAATACTAAGACAAGGCTATGTGATTGGAGGAGAGACCACATTTATGCATATGTGTTTACTTACAACTTGTTCTAACTCAAAGCTGATCCCAGATCTCTGTCAACAATGGGGGAGAAGAGTTAACACACTCCAGATGAGATTCTGTTCAACTGTCTGGCTGAAAATCTTGGGAAGGAAATGAAAGACAGGCTGATAACAGAGCCTCAGGGGTAGTTAATAGTGAAATATGAACCTCTGTGAAGCTGAACCCACCCAAGCTGAAAGAAAGGAGAGAAGGGCCAATATACACAAAGCCTTCCCAGGGACCTTGGCTGCTGGCCAAACATACCCTTTATCCAGAAGGACAGGTTTTTGTTCCTAGAGCACATGGTCTCTCCTGATAGATTTGCACCTGGACTCCTGGCATGCTCTAGAGTAATAATTGTGCTAAGAACACATCATTAGTTACAGATCAGGGCGTGCTATCAACTATCATATGTGTATGGCAGATCCTGATTATATATCAACTCATCACTTCTCCCAACAACCCTGGGAAGCAGGAATGATGATCTTCATTTCATGGAGAGAAAAAACATAATTAATAAGTGGCCAATTTAGGTTTGAACCCAGGGCACTTTGGCTCTTTCTGATATACCCAGCTGCCTTTTCTATAGACAGCTGCCCTGGAGCTGGTCAGATAACAATCCAGAGACTTCATAGCTCATGGCACACCAAATTACAGTGACACCTACCAAGTTTGCCTGGTCCCTTTGCAATGTTTTCATGTTGATTCAAGTTGACAATGTGGACCATCACATTCATTTTGCAGATGAGGGACACTGAAACTCAGGTTGACAGATGCAGTGACCTAGTCATGGTCACATAACTGTTAAATGGTAAAACTGAGATTTCATTCCTGGGAAATGGAGTTCCAAGCCAGGGATCTTAATTCGTGAATTATTCTGTTCCCATGTGGTAACCGTAGTGGACATCTACGAATTTTGCCTGAGTATCCATTCTACCACCTCCAGTGACAGCATCTGAATTTTCTTTGGGGAATCACACTTCTCTTACCACCACCTGTCACCTCCATCCATGTGATCTGGGCAGAACTATTATGTCCTGTACTCTCCCTACGTTTTCAGGAGAGAGTAGGTTATCCCCATGGCCATAGAACATACAAGTGACCAAAGATGTCCAGTGAAACTCAATCTCACAACACTAGAGGCACCCTATTTCTGCTGGAGTTCCTGAACCAGCAATGTGAAAGGCAGGAGCTGCTGGGGCCATCTATGACATGGCAAAAAAGAGTGTGACAAAGAGTAAAGGCAACATAGGAAGAGCAGTAATAAGAGGGAAATGATTTCTAAGGATGGATTTTGAGACCTTGGATCCAGCCATATTGCAATATATTCCAAGTACAGGAATCAGTTAATTTCCTCTTTGCTTAAACCAGTCTGACTTCAGTGTCCCTTTCATATATTTAAGGGGCTCCAAGTAAATACTGCCCTCTTCATCACAATGAATGATCATTCTTGGTTCCTTGGCTGTTGTCCCCTGAGACCCAGAGCACTTGAGGGCACAGACTGTTAAAAACTACCACTCTCACAGTGCCCGACTCCAACCATGCTGGATGAATATTTGTTAAATAAATAAAACACAGCTTGATGCAATAATCCTTTGTGAAACTGGAAGTGCATTAGGCTCAAGAGAAGCCTGAATGCTCTGGCCCAGCTCACCCATTGCCTCCCTCTTTCCTCTACCCATTCAAAAGTCACAACCTCTGAATCTGGCCCACAACCCTTGCCCCAGTCCAAAAGTAGTCCCATGTCAGGACCGCCAGGGAATGTGTCTGTCTGCCACAGCAATTAGCACCCATGCCTAACAGACTGAAAATTCCAGAAAACAGATTTGAAATGGACTCAGTTTTATATCAATCCAGCAACTGGCCCCCTGCAGAGCTCGGAAAATATTTCTTAAATCCAAGAGATCATTTTATTTAATAAATATTTACCAACACCTAATATGTGCCAGGCATTGAGAATACAGAGGTAAACAAAGCATATGCTCAAATTATGACAATAATAATAGCTATCATTTACTGAGGGATTACTTTGAGCCAGGCACTGATAACAGCACTTCACAGGTATAAACTTTCTTAACCCTCAAAACAGATCAGTGAGGTAGCTACTTATTATTATCCTCCATTTTACAAATGAGGAAACAAAGGCTCAGATATCAAAGATTCTGCCCACAGTCACAGAAGGAAAGTGAAATACCCAGGATTTGAACCCAGGCAATCAAATCCCAAAGCTCTTTTTTAAAAAGAGCTTTGCTAAAAATGGAATCAACCAATGTTTCTTAAGAAACTGGAGTCAGATACACTGTTTGAATTTCTGGCAGCACCATTCTTGAGCCTCAGTTTCCTGGGACTAACAATACCTCATGGGCAGTTATCAGGGTTAGAATATATGGAAATCACTTAGCATGGTACTTGGCCCACACCACACAATTAGTAAGTGGAAACTGTCTTGTGGAATAAAGTCACAAGGTAGACCACAAAATATTATAAATATGCTTCCAGTTCTCTTTCTTTCCCTCAGCCACATTCTCTGAAAGAGCACCTGCACTTCTCTGAAATGGTCCAACCATAACTGTTTACCAGGTCTCTAGAAAGCCCTGGCTCCAGCCATCCTTCAAAATGGATTAAGGATGTGAAGTTCCCTTATTTCTCTACCCACAGGATCAAAGGGTAAGGCTGGAAAGTGGGGGAGGAATGCAAGATCCAACAGGCCCCAAGTTCTTAACTGTCAGAAGAGCAAATGTGGTTCATTCTTGGCTCTGCTGAGCTCCAGGGAGCAAACCCCATGATCTGTGCTGCCTGTGCCCTTGAAAAATAAATACAAGTGCGAGGAAGCAGAGGCTTCAACCACCGCAAATCCCAGGTCACAAAACAAGCAGGAGTTAAAAGGGGCCCTGCACTGTGAAGAGTTCCAAAAATGATAGCAATTACACAGAACAAGGAAGAAGGGGATAGTCCAATGCAAATACATACATAATTAGGCTTCAGAACAGCAATAGAGGCTGAATACACACACCAGCCTCCATCTGCATACACAGCACGCATTCCACTGGCAGCACTGGCTCCACTGCCCTCTGGTGGCCACACCAGAACCAGCAGGCAGGTTTTAACAGTTCCACCTGCTGGAACAATTTCTCCAATGCACTCTCTTCAATGAGGCTCACAAGGCTTTGAGTCCTGGAGAAATCACATGCCCTTCTCTGCTCAGTCACTGGCCTCTTTTAGCCTCACCTCCATCTCCCCCTTGGACTTCTGCAACAGCCTGGTATTAATAAAAAATAATAATAAAATAATCTCCTACTATTGAATGATGACTGCAGGCACTGTGTTGAGCACTTACACACACATTATCTATTACCCCATTCTTTGAAAAGAGGTAGTATCCTATTTACAAATGAGAAAACTGAGGTTCAAACAACTTAAGTTAGGACAGGCCATGTGGCTAGCTACATGTTGAAGATCTGAAGTTTAAACCTAGCAGCACCCTGGGCCCAGCCAATGTACCTAAACAATTTAGTAGCCACAGCAGCAGCACCTCACTGGGATTCTGTTAGAAATTAGCAAGGTCCTCATGGACTTAGTGAAACGCTGTCTCAAAATAAAAAATAAAAAAAAGGGCTGGGGATGTGGCTCAGTTGTAAAGTGACCCTGAGTTAAATCCCCAGTACCCAAATAAATAAATAAACAAACAAAACTGTAACTCCCAGACTCCTGTGTAGGAACTAAAAGCTCTAGGGATTGGACCTAGCAGCATGTGCCTTGACAAGCCTTCCAGGAATTCAAGATGCACTAGAGCTGCAGACTCACTGCACTTCCAGGAACTCTCTCCTTAGATCAGCAAGTCTCCACACTGCCCCAGGTGGTCTTCCTAAAACACAGCTCTCAACTACTTAACAGGCCTTCAAACTCCTCAGGCAAACTTGGGTTTTCCTCTTTAACACAGCAGGTAGGCCCTTTCTGAGCCCCAAACTGCTTCTCCAGCCTTCCTGTCACCCCTCCCTTCAATCCAGGAGAAGCTGGGGTCAGAGGGGAGAGAACCAAACCATGGAGCACATTCAGCACCACTCACAGTGCTCCTGTGGTACTGAGCAGACAGGATGACACTTATTCCTCACTTGTGGGAAAACCCTACTGCCCAGAATGGGGAGCCTGAAGCTTGGAGACATATGTACAGTTATGCAGCCTCAGATGACCTGACAGTGCAGCCCAAGTGCTTCAAGACAAACAAGGCCAGGGTCCCACACCTAAGGGCTCTGATATCCAAACAGGCATAGGCCTCTCTGTACAGATTCCAGTCAACCCAGCCAATATCCACCAGATTTGACCAAAGAGCCCTCATGAGCACATCTCAGTCTTGACTCCCTTCTCTGTAACTCTAATATAGTGGGACAAGTTAGTAGAGGCCAAAGCCCTAAGAGGATCTTCTAGTAACTATGCCCAGAAGAGATGTAGAGACCATGACGGACAAGGCAGAAACCGCCAAACACTTGGATCAACACTCTCCGCAATACAAGCACTGTGAAAGGCACTACTTGCCTCTGCTTGTCCTGGCTCCTTGTCCACACCAGAACTTGATGATTCACGTTCCATGCCTTTATCTAGATTGGCCCTTCTGCCTCAAAACTCCTCCAACGTGTGCCTGGAAGGTTCCTCCTACCGACTTTTCTAGGACAAACTCCAATGCCTCTTCCAGGAAGCCTTCTTCCTCCACTCCCAGATATCCCTGCCATTTCTGACGATACTTACCCTTCTACAGGCTGAACAGCAGAACCTAAGGCAGGGGTTTTCAAAGGAGCTAGATATTAGAATACCCTGGAGAGTTTGGCTGGGGTGAGTCTGAACATCTGTGGGTTCTAACATATAGTTAGGGTAGGAAAAAGAAAAAAAAGAAAAACCCAGACCTGCTGAAAAGACCTGAGCTTTGCAGCTGTGCACAGATCCTGCTCCTCTGCATAACAGCTGTTATCACTAAATAGCAAGTGAACTTCTCTAAGCATGTTTCATATTCTGAGTTGGGGATTAAACCACTTACCTCTCTGGAACACTGTATTTAAATGAGTACTTTATTTGTCTTAACTCTCTTTATTCTGATTCATTCTCTCCTCCTCCTATAGACCCCCAAACAAAACAAGTACTAACAGCCTAGTTGACATTCTGCTCACAATGGTATCCCCTTTCCCATGCATTTATTTATTTAGCAAATATGTACTGAACACCTGCTTGGTAGCACTGGGCATCACACTAGAGATTTATGGATACAGCAATGAAAGTGTCAGACAAGTTCCTCAGGACATCTGGCAGCTTAGTTGGGAAGACAGGCATAAACCAAGCAAACAAATGAGTAGCTCTGGTGGTGAGAAGTACTCTGCATAAAGTTCAAGTGGGTGAGAAGATACCAAGCAATGGCACAAAGAGAGGCTATGCTAAAGCTGAGGTTAGAAAGGACCAAAAACAGCTTCAAGCTAGGCACAGAGGGGCTGGAGCGATGGCTCGGCAGTTATGGCACTTGCCTGGCATGCGCTAGTATGCAAGTTCAAACCCCAGCACCATGTACACAGCAAAGTCTTGGAGGAACAGAAATCACATGAAAAACTAAATAAAAATTGCTTTTCTCTTTCTCTCTCTCACTGTCCCCTCTTTCAAAAAAAAAAAAAAGCTGGGCACAGTGATACACACCTCTAAATCCAGTTACTTGGGGGCTGGAGCAGTGGCTCAGCAGTTATGGTGCTTGCCTGGCATGCACGAGGATGACTGTTTAAAACACAGCACCACATATACAGGATTGGAACAATTGAAACCCACATGAAAAACTAAATAAAAACTGATTCTCTCTTCTCTCTCTCTCTCACTATCCTTCTTTCTTTAACAAAAAAAGAAGAAAAAAACCAGCCTACTTGGGAGATTGAGGTAGGAGGATTGCAAATTCAAGTCTAGCCTGGGCAACTTAATGAGACCCTATCTCAAAAAACTGAAAAGGGGTGGGATGTAGTTCAGTGGTAGAGTGCTTACCTAGCATGTGCCAGGCCCTGGGTTCAATCCCCACTACTGAAGGGGGAGAAAAAAAAAAAGAAAAAGAAAAAAAGTTTCTAAATTAATTCCCACATGACGAAAAGAACACTGCCTGAAAAGATCTGATCTAAAGAAGGTACAATGAGAGGCCAGTGAATGTTCTAAGCAAGAAAGAAATGGGATCTGACTTGCCCTTTTATGATACTACTACCACACTGTTGTCACCATCTCCATACCTGGACAGGATTTCCAGGACAGAGACTGGCTGATCTTCACATCTGACCCTTAGTGCTCCACTAAGGCCAGCATCATGTTCATCATGTTCAGGACTAGCTGCACGAATAAACTTTCTTGTCCTAAATATGTTATTGACTTTCAGTTTACCAAACTAAACTTACCTCTTCTCTGGTTTATGCCCATCGGCAATATGGCACCTTTCCAGGAAACAGTAAAAGTCCCTTCCTAAGGCAGGAATGTACATATATATGGAATAACACCTACATAACAAAAATAGCTATTTACTTAACATTGATAACATACCCAGCATTTTACATGTCAACTAAATTAACCTGAAGTCACAACTATTAATATAGATAGTTTAAAAGCAAGCAAAACTGGGCTAGAGATGTAGCTCAGAGTACTTGCCTACCAAGTGTGAGGCACTGGGTTCAATTCTTAGCAGTGCAAAAACAAATTAATTAATTAATTAAAAAGAAAGGAAAAAATATGGAGATGAAGTAATTTGGCCAAATTCTCCCAGAATGAGGATTTGAACCCAAGACCATCCTTCTCTTCCTACTCACACAACAATACTACCATCCAAAGCCTGACACTCCTCCCCATTTTCCCCTCCAAGCCCACCTCATTCTCCACCTCACTAACTGCTCCACATTCCAGGACACTGGCACCTCCACCTTACCTGGAGTTGCAGCACCCCTTCTCACAGGCCTCTGCCCTAGGTCCACGTCCACCTCCTCTCCCTCCACTCCTTTCCTAGTAGTGTCACCTAACAGGAGCTTTGCCCTCCTCCTATTTCACCCGCTGGTGTGCACTGCTGAGTTACTCTCTACTTGTCCACATACACACCCCTTCATCATTGGCCCAAACTGACTGCCAGCAGAAAGTTGATCTAATACTTTTCCTCTTTACTACCCACCATGCCCAGGTATGATGGATAAGTCTCCTGCTCCACAGCATCCACCCCTGGAATAATTAACGTGCCACACTCAGCTGAGGCATGGGGAGCCCAGAAAGCTGATGGGCTGATGACAGGTCACAGCAGTCAGCCCCTGTGCTCTCATTAGGAGCTGTTCCATCTCACATCAGAGGAAGGGATTTATTAAGCATCTCCTGTGTGCCAGGTGCTAGGCTAGACACTTTACAAATGCTTCGCCTTGTTTCATTCTCCTAACCACCCACGGAGAAGGGAATTAATTATCCCCACACCTTACTGATGAGAAAAGGGGGTTCAAATAAATCATGGCTGCAGCCAGGATTCAAGTCTGGCCTGGCCAAGTATGAATAAAGTGGTATTTCCACTGGAGAGAGAAAAGCCATCTTACCTACATACAGGTATTTCTGAGCATATAATGCATTCTACATATACCATCTCCACTCACTTGCTGACAATGGCCTTACCTTTTCATTTTATAGGCTTTTTTCCTTCCAAAGAGGAAAGAAGGTCCTTTTTGTGACTTTTTGTGACCTTAAGGAGTAGAATACATCTTTGAAACAGGAAAGGACTCAAAGGTGCACCTATCCCTCTAAAACGAGCCTATTCACACATTACATCACAGTCCAGCTCCCAAAACGCACAGGGCATGTGCGCACACACATACACACACCCTTGGGACCTCCCAGGGACACTCTCTCCCTCTTTCCCTCTCATACCCACCTCAGTCTCCTTTGGAGAGGGAGAGCTTATATTGGGCTTAGCTGTTCCCTGAATCCATCTGACTTGGAATCTTGGATCTTTCTCTGGTCAGAACTCCAGCTGCCAAGCCTTATCCCAATGCTGGTTAGGGTGGGAGTAACAACCCACCAGACATACACATACACATCATATAAAGCACAGCATTTGGCATGGCTCAACCTACCCTGGATCTCATACCACAGACATGCCAGGACCTTGGCAAAAGAGATAATTCTGTAAAGTTCCTACCGCATAACTTGGTCCCTTAGCCTGACTTATAATTCCAGTCAACACAACATGGAGTCATTGGTAGAGCAAATCTCAGATTTCCCCCATCAACTGAAGTCTAGCCCTTAGCTTTCCTCACCATTTATTCTGGCCTACTAGTATTTGGAGTAGCAACTATACAATGTGCCTGAACTCACTGAATAATAAATGGCCAGGTATAATTCTGAATGGTATCCTTTCAGCTCTGCAAAACTAGAAATCATTCAAACTATGGAGGGAAACGCACATTATCATCATTTCCCCAGGATGGACCCAACTTTGACACTTCACAGCCAAGACACAGAAACGACCTTGACATCAAGACCTTGACAGTCTGCAAAACCTACTGCAAGCTGGAACTCTTTCCTCAAAGATAAATGTTTTCCTGTTGCTACAAGTGCCCCCTTGTTAAAAGTCTTAAAAAGAAAAAAAAAACTCTAAAAAAAAAATCCCTTTCTTATTTAAGGGATAGTGTGGATCACTACTTTATCTAAACTAGGGAAAAAAACACCAACCAAAAAAAACCCCCCAAAACCCACACAAATTGAAGAGAAGGGACTCAAGCATTAAGATCAAGGCCAAACCCTTAAGCATCTGCTTCCAATGCTAAGAATATTCAAACATAGCAGCAATCACAGTTATGACAGATCATTGCAAAAACAAGAAAAATATGTCAAATTATTCCTGGTGACATGAATAACACTGAACTTTTTAAATAATGAAGCTGCAAGTCCGTTTGTAACTGAAAAGTCATTCTTCAGGTCAGATGGGTGACAGAGGCTGTTTTGGGATCTGGAGGAAACACTACTGGGCCTCAAGACCAGTTTCAACAGATCACTGATCAACCTGGGCCATTAGATAATTCTCAGAGCCAAGGTTTACTCATCTGTGAAATTGAAACGTCAATACCTGCAGCAAAAGCATGCCCAATGCAATGGAAGTCACATGGACCTGAAAATGGCCCTATGATAAACAACATTAAGGTACTAAAACCCACTGGGGTGTAAAATGGTGAAAATAATCCAACTCAGAAGGCTGTTATAAAAAGTGAACAACTGGGGGCTGGAACCGTGCTCTGCAGTAACAGCGTTTGCACTGCATGTGCAAATACCTGAGTTCAAACCCCAGCACCATGTACACAACGAAGTCTTGGAGCAACGAAGACCACATGAAAAACTAAATAAAATTTATTCTCTCTTTCTCTCTCACTGTCCCTCTCTCTTTAAAAAAAAAAAAAAAAAATAGTGAACAACTGGGCACAGTGGAGAATGCCTGTAATCCCAGGACTCAGCAAGAGAATTCCAAGTTCAACACTAGCCTCAGCAACTTAGCAAAGCCCTAAACAACTTAGCAAGATGCTATCTCATAATAAAAAATAAAAAGGACTGGGGAGATAGCTCAGTGGTAAAGTATCCTTCAGTTCAATCCCCAACAAAAAAAAAAAAAAAAAAAAAAAAAAAAAAAAAAAAAAAAAAAAAAAAAAAAAAAAAAAAAAAAAAAAAAAAACCCGAAAAAACAAAGAAAGAAAAAACTGAGGAACAGCAAATGTAAAGTGTTCATTACAGTACCAGACACAAATGGAATAGCTAATAACTAAAAATGTCTATTAAGACTTACTGTTTACAGTCACCCAACATGGTACTGGGCACATTGCCTAATTTATCTTGTCATACTTGATTTGTCTACCCTTCAAGGATTTTAAAAACATGTTTATATATATAAATATGGGCACTGGAAAATTCTGGAAGGATGTCTACTACAAAACTAATAATCTCTTGGTGCTGGAAATCATTTTTCTTTTTATCCATTTTTTCCCAAATTTTTGACAAACATTTACTGAGGCACATTTCTATTTTTTATTCTTTAATGTCAAAAAAACATTAAGTTACAATGAAAATAAAAATATCATTAATCAATAAAAAGCCCCTACATGAGCCATTTCTTAGAGGTAAGAAGTAATAAAGTTTTGCTTTCCATAAGGAGCTGGCATGTTTTTCTTTTCAACAATGAGAATTAACTGACTTACCCTTTTTCACTTTGCTACCAAGAAGCTCAAAGCTGGGGCTGGAGCGGTGGCTCTGAAGTTACGACACTTGCCTGACATGTACGAAGACACAGGTTCGTATCCCAGGACCACGTACACAACGAACAGTTAAATTATTAAGTAGGCTCTTATTCTTTACATATCTCTATTTAATTTCCCCAGTCATGACTTTCTATTCTAATTTACATTTATCTAATCTTGATTTTTGTCTCTTATTTATATTTTATAACTTTTCTCAGTGTTTGTCAGAATATGTCCACAGATCCTGTGCAGAATGAAGTCAGGTACACATACACACTCATAGAAACAACTGACGACTTTTAAGGACTGCTGTAGCCCATGCACTTAATACTTTGTTCTACATTTTAGAGTTCTTTGGTTACAAAATTAAACAGAATTATACCATTCAAACTCTACTTCTCAGATTAAAAATATACATATACAAAACCGCAATATCTCCCTGAAATTACACCATAATACCATAACTTTATAAGTCCAAAAGTCCCATAATAAAGTCAGTTTTGTTAAATGTTCAATTCTCAAAATTATATGTATATAAATCTTTCTTAATCATTAAAAGGCTTCCATTCTCATCCCATCCTCTCTCTAAACTAGGTAGCATCAAGCTCAACAAGTCTACCACGTTATCTAAAATCAGGGAAGACAGAGGGCCCATTCTGCAGAGTCCTCCTTAGCTACCTGGTGCTGGAGGAAAACTGGAAACAGCTAAAATAAAAATGGGAAGGGATTTGGAATGGGCAGCCTCACAAAAGACTTTTATAACTTTTACCAATTCACAAATATTTAGGGTGCCCACCAAGTCCAATGGAACAGACCAAACTATACAAAGTAGGGTCTCAGCCAGGGCTTTCTCTCTCTGCATCAGGTCCTCCTCTCAGGAATCATTAGGAAGCCCGAACAGCTTCACAGTTCCAGCTTCCCGGCTGCTGTCGTATTTGCCATCTTTGTCATCACAGGCAAAAGCCAACAGAGGTCTTTTAGGGTGCCAAGCCACAGTGAAGGTTGGGGACTCACACTGCACTTCCCATAGTTTGTCTCCTATAGAAATTAACACAGAGAAACCAATCAGTGTTAATAAGAGTTCACATTAATTAAGTACCCATCTCTATAAATTCATGCAATCCACTTAGTAACCCTAAGATAGGTATAACCATTGCCTCATTACACTGAGACACAGAGAAATCACAAGCCAGTACACGGCAGGGCAGAGTGTGAACGCAGGCAGGTTAATCTAAGTGCTCTGACTCTCTATTCTACACTACCTGGAAAAACAGTTACCAGCAGCTACCATTTGCTGAGCACTCATTAAGCATCAGATGGTTTATATTTTATTGAATACCCAGGACAGTCCATGTAAGGCAGATAATAATTTTAAACCCCATTTTATTTACAAAACAAAAACAAAAAGCAACTTAAAGGCTCACATCAAGGAAGTAGCAGAGATAGCACATGAAGTCAGTCCATCTCCAAAGAAACAGATCCACAGAACCTAATAGCTTACAAAAGTTTCTTTTTCCAATTTGTTGAAATTATACATAACTTTTCCAAATCTGTTATTCTTTAAGACTGTTACATTTTTTCAACCTTGGTTAAAGTTAACATAGTAAAATGCCTACAGTGTGTATTAACATAGAGATGCAGGTCAACTATATGGTATACAAATTATACAAAGCTATTGAAATGTATATATTTAGGGGCTGGAGCACTGTGGCTCAGCAGTAGAGCACTTGCCCGGCGTACATGAGGGCCCAGGTTCAAACCCCAGCACCACATACACAATCAAGCATTGGAAAAACAAAAACCAGATAAAACTCTAAATAAAATTCTCTCTTTCCTTCTCTTTAAAAAAATAAGAACTGTACATATATGTACATATATATGTATATATTTAGATTCATACACAGATGTATAAAGCAATTATTTTTTAAAGTAATTCTACTTCAGGGATAGTTTACATTTTTCCTAACAGAAACCATTCTTCATGATGCTAGGACCTGGCATCCATAGCTGTGTCTAAGAAACTTTCTGAATAATATGGACAGACAAAAATGGTTTATGAAGCTACTACACCCTTTTCACTATTTTAGGTCATTAATTCCACATCAGTTGTTATGGACTGATTAAGATAAAGAACTTTACACAGTTGAAAAAACCAAAGCAAACATGAAGAGACCTTCTAAAATGTTTTCCAAATAACCATGTACCTTTAAAAATTTAACATCTTGTTTTTATTGGAGACTTAATTGCTGAATACACTGACAGACCATTAAAGCTTAAGTGGACTGATGCAAAGTGTATGGTGTGTCTGAGGAGCTGAAATAACTAGACTATATAAAAATGAAGCTCTGTTCTACATGCTATCAGGACTAAAATTAATTTTTAACTTGTTAAAATGCACGGAATATAAAATTGCATCCAATATATGTATCTAATTGTATTTAATATATTTATTCCAATGACACAGAAAACACATATGGAGGAAACAGATTAGAAGGAAACATACAAAAATGTTATAGACCTACTGATGACTATTACTTTTGTCTTTATATTTTCACCATTTTCCAAATATTATATAATAAGTACATTGTTACTCTTAAATTACAAACTAATATATGAACATGCATTACTGCATAAAATTCAAACAGTACAAGGGTATAGAGCAGTATTAGACACAGAAACATCTGTGATAGAAACATCCTATTCTGTAGGATGCAGATTCAATTTGACCAAGAGACTCAATTTTTTATTTAATTTTAGTAATAACTATTAAATCAACAATTTAAGCTTAAATTTATCCTTTTTTCCTATCACATGGCCTTCTCCCAATCTTCTACATCTGAAATAGTCTTCCAAAAGTTTTTCTACAAGATTTAGTTGCTTTACCTAAATAGGAACACATCCCACACAGACTGGTTACTTGTTTTGCTCATTCAGCAATGAGTTGCACACCTATCATCTGAGCACATACAGAGCTAGCTGCTCTCCCTCTTAGCACATTGTAACACAGTATATAAACTTAATCAATCCCCTAAAGAAAATTTAGGTGTTCTTATTTATGCATAACCAATACTAAAATACATAACCAATACTAAAATATTTATGCATAACCAATAGTATAATCACATTTTACTTTGATAATCACCTTGCTTGTAAATTTTTAAACTAGATTATTAAGAAAATAAAAAATATGTATATTAAAAAGTTGCTAAGGGGCTGGAGCAGTAGCTCAGCGGTTAGAACACTTGCCTGGCATGCTTAAGGCTCCAGGTTTAAACCCTAGCACCATATACACAACTAAGCATTGGAAAACCAAAGACCAGATTAAAAAATTTTTAAAAATGATTCTCTCTTTAAGAAAAAGGTGGCTGGAGCAGTGGCTTAGTGGTTGTGGCGCTTGCCTGGCATGCACAAGCACATGAGTTCAAACCCAAGCACCACGCACACAACGAAGTGTCTGAGGAATGAAAGTTACATGGGAAACTAAGTAAAAATTGCTTCTTTCTCACTGTCCCCTCTTTAAAAAAAAAAAAAAAAAAGTTTCCTAAACTATTTAGAAAAAGTAATGCACCTATAGTAAATAAATTCCTGAAATACTGAATTTGCATTAAATCATATTTTACGGGTATTAGGTAAGGTTGGCAATTGTAAAAATTTGCACACAGATAGTATGGGAAAACACACACATCCATCCATGTACTGCTGCTAAGAGCAAACACTGAAATAATCCTTCTGCAAGGTGGTTTGGTCAACCACAAAATGTGAACAGTCTAAGTTCAGCAATTCCATCTCAATGGCTTACCCAAAAGGATGATTGCATGTAAAATGAAGTATTTAACAGATACTCATCATAGCATTATTTAAGACAGTGCAAAAAGCAGAAATCACCTACTTCTTGGGAATAGTCAGTATACTCTGGTACACTCAGCAGAGCTCTAAACCCCTTTGAAAGTGACCAGCATAAGCTCAGGAGCTATTGTCCTGAGAAGCTCTAAAATATTGCTACGGAGGTTACAGAACAAGCAGCAGGAGAGTACCATTGTATCACAAGAACATAGGATTACATAAAAGCTCTGTATGGTTGCATGACTGGACAATGTGTACCATAGTGTTATATTAATATGCAGCCTCCATATAGTAGAATCTCAAGGATTCTCTCACTTTGGGGGGAGTGTGGCTCTATATAATTCACATTCTTTTTAGGGGGGAAGGGGTAGGTGAAAGTGGTAGGGAGTAGACAGAGTCCTGCTAAATTGCCCAGGCTTGCCTTGAACTCATTCCTCGTGTCTTAGCCTTCTGGGTATTACAAGCATGCACCACCAAGTCTGGCTATAGTCTGTATTCTTTTTCTAAGAATATCACAAAGACACATTGAAAAATAAAACTAACCAGGGACAGTGGCACACACCTGTAATCCCAACTCTTTGGGGACCAAGGCTAAAGTAGAAGGATCACAAGTTCAAGGCCATCCTCTGCAACTTAGTGAGACCCTTTCTCAAAATAAAAAAAGGAAAGGGCTGGGGATACAGATCAGTGGTATAGTGACCCTGGGTTCAATCCCTAGCACAGGGGTATAAGGACCCTAAGGAAATTCATTCGTACAATGAGTAAGTACTCTTTCCTCCCGTCCCTTTTTTTTTTTTTTTTTTTTAAAGAGAGAGGGACAGTGAGAGAGACAGAGAAAGAGAGAATCAACTTTATTTAGTTTTTCACATGGCCTTCGTTGTTCCAACACTTAGTTGTGTACATGGTGCTGGGGTTTGAACTCAGGTCCTCATGCTCGCCAGGCAAGCACCCAAACCACTGAGCCACCGCTCCAGCCCCCCGTCCCCTATTTTTCTATTTCAACTTCTGTTTTGTTTAAAGAAGTCTTGAAAGCTTATATTTAGATGTTAGGAACACAGATGATGCTTTTCTTCTTCCTCTGACCTATCTACACCTAAAAATGTTTTTACAATGGAAGAATTAAAAGTTAACGAAATATAAATCATTAAATCTTAAATCATTTTCCTTCAAACCTGTCTTTTTCTTTTCTAATCCTTTACTCCCTGATTACCCGGCACTGAAGTCATAATATAAACAAACTTGTCTAAAGACAACTTCATTTACGATGCTGGTGAAGCAGTAATGTGCAAGGCAGAAAACATATAACAAGAGAAAGGCTGATATCCAGGGATGAAAGACAGAAAGATTCTCATTAAGTTACCAGTCTCTACTTCAGCTATGTCTATAAAATGATCCTCCGAAGCTGATGCCAGCATTTTTCCATCATGGCTAAAACTGAGGGTCCTCACAGGCCAATCCAGCCTATAATAGGGGATGGAAAGAGACATGAGAATTACCAAAAAGTAGAGAGTACAATTTTATCCAGGATCAAATAAAATGAATTTACCCAAAGGGAAAGTGCTGAGTGGCTTACCTAGAAAAGCACCGCACGCACACTAACTCATCCACATCCCAGAGGCTAACTAAAGCATCTGCACTTCCTGTTGCAAAGTATTTCCCCATAGGGTCAAACTTGATGCAGATGCAATTGGAAGGATGAGCGTTGATGGACTGCACAGGCTTCAGTTCTGGATAACTGAGAAACATGACAAATAGCAATCAATCTGCAGAGGACTACGGTGCTAAGACAATGACAGGAGACACTGAAGAAAAAAACCTACAGAACGATACCAAAAACTACAATTCAAGAAGCTTCTGAAATAAAGAATTCAAGCTACATTTTGAAAGAGCCCAACATACACCTTTAGAATATAAAGCCAAACCATTCAACACCTAGACTTTAAAGAAAATTAGATTATTATCAGACTCACAGCAACATTTTATGTCAAAAGAAAATGGAGTAGCGTATTTAAGATACACAAGAAAATAAGTCAATTTGGTAGTTTTACATCCAATAAAACTACCAAATATAAAGAATACAAAAAAACTAAGTATCTAAAAGTTTTATAAGTATGTAAATAAATTATAAAAAGAACTCCAGGAATAGTGTTCCATGAATCTTTCTTGAACAATCTTAACTAGAGCAAGTTCTGGTTCTTTGTTGTTTTTTTTTTTTTTTTTTTGAGATAAGGTCACACTATGAGACCCAGACTGACCTTGAGCTCATGCCTAAGTGATTATCCTGGTTCAGTCTCACTAGTAACTGAGACTACAGGTGTATGCCATCATGCCCAGTTCAAGAAAGAGCTTTGTCAAAATGACTAGAGACTTAAGAGCACAAGGGTAATGGGAACATTAAATGTACAGGTTCTTGTAAAAACTATATATGGTTAACAAGAGTATAATAGGTAATAGGTGTATGATCTGACAATAAATGGTATTTTTTTCTTAAACAAGAAGGAACACATATGTAAAAAGCTTAATTTTTTTATTATTTTAAGAATCTTGGTAATAGTATTAAGATAGCTGTGTGTTTAACGTGGAATAAGGGCAAAAAGTAACAATGGGATATACTAATTCTATAAACACCTGTGCCCTTCAAAACCAAAAGTTTGGAAAGAAAACAAGTTTAGAAAGAAAAAGATATATTTGTGATGTAGAAGAAATATAGTAAAAATGTGAAGTCTTAAATTTTAATTGGAAGTTAGTAACCTGAATTCACAAGGTATTTTATCTTTAAATACATACAGATATATTTCCAATCTCTGGCCACTAGAAAGGTCTAGAAACAATGACCAATTAGCAATAATGGACACTCCAAGCTAGTTTCAAAAGAATCTAAGGCTGCTTAGGGGATTTTCTGATTAAAGGTCTAGGCAATAAATATACAAGATGAACCTGGAACATCTTTATCCTATCAGAGAGGGAGAAACAGAAGACTATTAAGGATTATGTCAAAAAAGGACTCAAATCAACTTGAAGAGGCTCTCATTGGCCAGAGATAGGATAATCTGAGCTTCGATAAGTGTGATAATTACAATAGACTCAAACACACCCCACTGTGTTTATACAAGTCCATAACATTATTTAAAAAAAAAAACAAAAAACAAAAACTAACAGGTCATGTTTGGAAATGATAGGGAACAAATCATTATCTGATAACAAACGAAAAAATCAATGAACTAAATGAACTGTTACTGGGTACTGAGCAACCAAATAGTAGATGAAAGAATGTATCACTTTATAAAAGTATTACAACAAATAAGCATATAGAACCAGCAGAATCAGACTGGTACTCTTCATAAATTAACAGTCTTGTTTATCAACTGCTGAGCTGTAAGGGAAAAGGAGGAGATAAGGGCAATCCTGTAGTTTTATAAATACATAAGACATCATACTTTTTTAAATGAGCAAAGTATCAAGGGATGCACTAGGTTAAACTAAAAAGAAACAATATAAAAGTCAAGGTAGTATTTACTTTTGAAGGAGAGAGCTGTGATTAGGGCAAAACGTGGATGGGCTTTGAGGGGGGAGAAAAGTGCCATCTATTTCTCAACCTCAGAGGCATTACATGAATAGTAAGCAGATGTTCATTAAGATATATTTCTATCACATACAATCATCAATATCTGTGTTTTATAATAAATAGGATTTTTAAACAGTAATAGAATCCTCATTGCCTAAAGAATAAAATCCAAGGGGCTAGAGCGGTGGCTCAGCAGTTACGGTGCTTGTTTTTTTTGCATGCGCAAGGATGCGAGTTCAAACCCCAGCACCACAAACACAACGAAATGGAGCAACAAAAGCCACATGAAAAACTAAATAAAACTGATTCTCTCTCTCTCTCTCTCACACTGTCTCTTAAAAAAAAAAAAAAAAATCCAAGTTAGTGGGAATAAAATTTAAGCCCTTTTATTTTTCAACTTTATATAGCCTTTATCAGGCCCTCTCTCCTTATACCCTTTATCACCACTCCTCAACAACCTTGACCTAACTACTCTCCAAATAAGTCATGCTCATTCACACCTGTTTTGTCTATTGCGTCTTCCCTTTTGCTGTTCTTAAAATACTATGCACACTTGAAGATCAATTTCAGAAGCTGCCTTTCAACCCCATAATCAATGTATGTTCTTTTTTTGGGGTTCCACAGCAAACTCCTGGCCTCTTTATCACAGAACCTATCTTACTGCCTCACAATGTTCACTAGGATAATAGTAAGGAGAGACCCAAAGAGAACTGAATTTCAATTCCATAATTTCATTCAGAGAACAAATATTTACTGAGATTCTACAATTATAACATATATGAGGCTAACGCATTAGCAATTCAACAGTAAACAAGGCAAACATAATTCCTGCCATCATGAAATGTACAGTGTAATAGACAAGTAATCATGCAATTACAATATAGAATGAGAAATACTTTTTGTAGGAAGTATATCCAATAAGCTTCTAACACTCCTCTAACTTTGAGAAATAGAATGGGGATGACTTCACTAGAAGGAAAGTGGTATTTAAAATGAAACTTTAAGCATACAGGTTAATTATAAGTCAATATGCATGCAATTTTGGTGTCTACTAGCTGACTAATGACAACCTCTCTGAAGTTCAGATTCTCATCTGTCAAACAGGAGGCACACAATGAATCCCCTGGAATTTCTGAGAACCCAGTAAAACAAAGTACCTGGCTCAAATATGCCTAATAGAAATTAGGATTTTAAAATTATTATCTGCCTTTCAAGTTCTTCAGGATAGACTCATATCTAACTTACCTTTGTATCTGCCACAGCACCCAGCACAAAGACATTGCTGTCAGCAGGGCACCAGTGGCACATACTGGAGGCCAGTCTCAACAACTTAGCAAGACCACATCTCAAAATAAAAAATAAAAAGGGCTGGAGATATATATAGCTCAAGGGTAAAGTGCCCCTGGGCTCAATTCCCAGTACCAAAGGGAGAAAAAGAGACGACAGTTCCCCAAGATAGACCTCCCCTCACCTGAGGATGTTGATACAACCATTGCCATTTGTCAAGAAGAACATGTTATTGTCATTGTTCCAGGAGATTTCATTGACCTCAAACTTGAACTGCTCCTCTGCTTTAGAACGGTGTGTCTTGGCATCAATAAAGGTCACCACATCATCCTTGTTGCCTACAGCAATGGTCTGCCCATCAGGACTCCAGCAGATATTAATGTTCTCCCCTGGGAATCCAGAAATAATAATTAGCATATCATCTGTTTGCCTATAATCCTCCAGAAGTTTTTTTTTTTTACTATCCTAAAAAGAAAACCAGATCTATCTTCAGAACTCATTCATTAGAGTTCTAGTGAATGGAAGGAAAACTACCATTCATGAAGTATCAACTCTGAGTCCAGCACATTCATTTACAAACTTCCCTATTTGGTCCTCACAAAACTCTCTAAGGTACACTTTATATTCACAGGTGAAGTAGACAAGATGAGCCAAAATGTCAAAACTATAAAGTCACAAAACCAAGATTTAAACCCAGATTTGACACCAAAGGTCCTTTTCCTCATACTAGCATTTCTCAAACTCCACTCACATGACACTTTCCCAGTCTTTGTCCTATTCGTATGTTGTACTTTCCTTTATTAAAAATTTTTCTTAAAATTATCTCAAAAAGTTACTTAAGTTTAGCTTCATCTGGGCAATAAATTCTATGAACTAGTTCTTTACTTCTATTGGGCATTAAAATATATACATAATTGGTCTTTAACACTCATCTATGTACCACCTAAATCACTAATGCATCACCAATTATATACATAGGGAAAGCTTTACATCACTCCACTCCAGGTACAAGTCTTGTCAACAAAGTCCAAAAATGTACTTATGAAAATATAAATTAAAAATTTCAACTTTATCAATTCTAAAATACAAAATTTTTCACATTTTAATATCTATGATGCATCTTAAAATATAGCAAGATGCATCTCAAACTTTTGGGTGTATCGTGGTTCTCTGGCAACTTTCTTCCCCAAAGGCACATAAAATATTGATGCATTTTACAATCAATGACATTTTAAGTGTCAATTATTATAAACAGCCTCAAGATTTACAGGATAATATCTGACAAGAATACAGCCTATAAACATATTGTGTAACATTTTGGTTATTTTTTCCCAAGACTACCCAAGCTTCAGCATTCTAACCTATTAGAATTTCCCAAAGTCTCTATGCTTTTGCATATGCCATTCCCTCCTAAAATTGACTCTCCTATGCCCCACTGCATCCTGACCACTAAATTCTGCTGGTTACTCAAGAAGAGTGCTCAAATTCTGTGAGGCCTTCCTTGTGTCCCCCAGCTTGACATATACATTTCCATTCTGGGTATCCATCTTATAGAAGTCTCTATGAACTATGTCATATATATATATAACATAACATATATACATATATATATAACATATTATTTTCATGCATGTATCTCTCCACATTAAAACATGAGGTCCTTGAGGTGGAGACTGTCTTATTGAACTTAGGATTTCCCATACCTACCAGAGCACCAAAGAATATATTTGATAAATAGTTGTTGAACAAATACAAGTAGCTTATCTTCCCAATGCACTTAATAGTCACCTTTAGTGGGGCTGGAGCGGTGGCTCAGCGGTTTCGGCGCTTGCCTGGCAAGTACGAGGACCCGGGTTCAAACCCCAGCACCACGTACACAACTAAGTGTTGGAGCAACTAAGGCCATGTGAAAAACTAAATAAAGTTGTTTCTCTCTTTCTCTGTCTCTCTCACTGTCCCTCTCTATTTAAAAAAAAAAAAAAATAGTCACCTTTAGTGTTCACAGTGGCAATGCATTTTGTAGTCCTCACATCCCAGATGCGAATGGTTTTATCACCAGATGCAGTGACAAAGAGATCAGGATTACTTGGATGCCAACAAAGCTGGTCCACGCTATCCCCATGTCCCCGATAGTTGTTTTCTTTGACCTGAAAGGACGGAATCCAGATGTCACATCACACAGATCTACTTACCTCCACATCCAACATAACCTTATTCAAACAAAGGTGTCTTGGGACCAACAAAGATCTGGATAACTCAAAAAAATCCAGTCCTTTTTCCAAAACTCTCTTCAAAATACTCTCTTCTCTCCACCTCAATCACTCTGAACTTCTCTGAGATCACATCAGTGCTCTTACCCTTTTGCCCTTCCTGGGCTCCCTCCTTTCTGGTTTTTCACCATTACTCTGTTACAATATCCCAATCCACCTGTCCATTCCCAAAGAGACTCGTCACCCTGACAGCCTGGCCACTCATCACCACCACGACCACCCCATCCAACCTGCTCATCCCGTCTTCACCCTCTGCTCATCTACAACCCCCCTCATCAACACACCTCCTTCCTACCACACTCCTTACACACACACACTTCCCCCTCAACATCAGTCTCCCTTTCATCCCCCCACACTTACCCCGTGGCGACCCCTGCCCATCCACTCCTCCTCTCTCCCAACTACTCTTTCTCCTCACCACACACCCTGCCTCGCCGCCACATTCTCTCCTTTCCGCGCTCAAGTCATTCTCCATTCCACCCCTCGCCCCCTCACCTCCATCCTCTCCCTCACCGCACCTCGCTCCACCACAGCCCCTCTCTCTGGATGGGGCCTGGCCCCTGTAGCTCACCAACCGGTCCTTCTCCAGCAAGAAGACACTGGCCGTCTTGTCGAAAGATCCGGAGGCTAAGCAACGCCCGTCGCAGCTCCAGGCCACCGAGTGCACCTTGGCACTGTGCGCCGGAAACTCGCGAGTCTTGCTGTGACCCCGGAACAGCTCCTGCATCCCGAGCACGTAGCGCGACGGGCCACTGCTCACTGAGCACCAGGGGGCCATCGCGCCTGGGCCGCTCGGGCCCAATGCCGAGGGACCCATGGCGGCCGTAGGCGCAGCCATGTTAAGTTCTCACAGTGCTACCCCACCGCCAGCACAGGCGCACTCAGTCCGGGCGCCGCCACGTCGCGCATGCGCCCCGAGGAGCGCCCGCCCATCCGCGAAGACTCGCCGTGGCCGCCCCTGCACAGGACTACAAATCCCAGCGTGCCGCGTGCTCCCGCCGCCGCCTTTCGAACCGTACGGACTTCGCGTTCAGTCTACCGCACACTGAACGTTTTAGACTAAGTTCAGGGTCCTTATTTCTCCCTTACCTACTCTTTGATAGATGTATTTGAATCCATATTTAATGGGGGAAGGGAACAAACGCAAACCTTCCAGTTTATCAGTAAAATGTCTTTCTCTAGATATGTTTCCCACCCTACCCAACACTGCCTCCCTTGGAGCAGAAGGCTTGGACTGCCTAGAGTAGGACCTGAGTTAGAATAGAAGAAATAAGGATAGATAGAAAACCGAAAGAGGGGCTGGGGCTGGAGCTGGGGCTGGAGCTGGAGCTGTGGCTCCGCGATTACAGCACTTCCTTGGTATGCGTGAGGATGAGGATGCAGATTCAAACCCCAGCACCATGTACACAACAAAGTGTCAGAGGAACAAAGACCACATGAAAGCAAATACAATTGATTCTCTCTCACACACACTGTCCCTCTTTAAAAGAAAGAAAACCGAAAGAAACTGTAACTTTCTTTTTTTATAATATTATAATTTTATTTTTTATTTTTAGTACCTAGGATTGAACCCAGGAGCGTTTAACCACTGAGTTCAAACCCCAGCCACGTACACAACCAAAATCTAGGAGCAAGGAAAGCCACTTGAAAAACTAAATAAAAAATTGATTGTCTCTTTCTCTTTCTCTCTCACTGTCCCTCTCTCTTAAAAAAAAAAAAATCTAAGAAGCTTCATGAATACCCTCACCTTAACTCTCCAAACTTGTTTCCCTCCAAATTTCTAAAAGGCTTTTGAATCTTAAAGGTATTGTGAATCTAGATGATAAATTCCTACATACATTACTAGTTTACATGATTTTTTTTCAGACTAGATAAAAAGAAAAAATTGTTAAAGACTTACAGGTACAGTCCAAATGCTATCTAATCTAGATGAAGTCAACCTAGAGATTCTGAAAGAACCGACCATCCTGTGCTTCCTGATTAAGAGAATTGGACTTGAGCTTGATACGCCAAAATCAGTCTTTGTCTCCACCCACAATCTTATGACAAGGACAAATTTTAAGGAAAAAGGAAAAGTTTTATTGATTTGCTTGCAAAGGAGAAACACAGAGGCCTCCTATCCCAGAGGCTGTGATTCTGCCTGCCAGCAGGAACACAGGCTTTTAAAAAAGAGGACTGCAAGGCCTGGGATACAAATATTATCAGCAAATGTAAATAATGTCCATCTGGTGTCCTAGGGAGAGCTTTGACACCAGTTCCTAGGTTTGGAATTTCTTAATTCTTGTGGGCAATAACATTCCTCTGGGCAGTGAAGGGCATGATAACTTAGCCTGGGACAGGAAAAATGTTAGTCTTGTCTCCCTCAATATTAGGGAGGAGAAGGGGAAGAAGCAGAAAGAGGTCAGTTTTAAAATAAGTCACTTACACTAACACACTGCTGGTGGGACTGCAAACTGGTACAACCACTCTGGAAAGCAGTGTGGATCCTTAAAAAAAAATTAAGGATCAGAAGGATTGGGGCTGGAGAGGAAGTTTGGTGATTACAGTGCTTGCCTGGCATGTGCAAGTACATAGGTTCAAACCCCACCCAGCACTATGTACACGACAAATTGTCAGAGCAACAAAAGTCACATGAAAAACTAAATAAAAAATTGATTCGCTCTTTCTCTCTCTCTCACTGTCCCTCTCTCTTCAAAAAAAAAAAAAGGATTGAACCACCGTATGACCCAGCTATCCCACTCCTGGGTATATTCCCAGAAGAGTTAGAATCAGCTTATTATAGAGATACAGCTATGTCAATGTTTATAGCAGCTCAATTCACAATACCTAAATTATGGAAACAACCCAGATGCTCTTCACTAGATGAATGGATCCAAAAACTGTGGTGTATATATTACAATGGAGTTCTACTCAGCCATTAGAAAAAAACGATGGCTTTTGCAGATAAATGGATGGAAATGGAAAAAAAATCATGCTAAGTGAAACAAGCCAAACACAGAGACTTAAGGGTCAAATGTTTTCTCTCATATGTGGAAACTAGAGTAACCTAAGATAGGATGAAAGTCAAGTTTATTTAATAGACCCACCAAATTTGAAGTAACATCATAAGATGTGGGAGCTATAGCTATCAAGGGGTGTGGAGGAGAAAGGGAGGAGAGGAAGGGAAAAAGGGCATACTCAGTATTGTGGAGTACGCTTGACTCCCATGAGAAACCCAAATATGCCCAGGAAGATGTGCAAATCTAGCAATTTCAATGATTAAAATACATGTATATGGTCATTTATTCCTGTAACATGGGGGAATTGCAGAGGAGACATGAGATTGGGGAGTTGGGTAAGGAGCAGATATCCTGGAAAAGGGTCAAGTTTAAACTACTCTGTCATTCCGAATGCATGTATGAAGGTGAATCAATAAATTCCTTCATTATGTAAGACGATGCTGAACCAATAAAAAATAAATAAGTCACTTGTGGTGGAGCAGCAAGCTTTATACTCAGAGCATAAAGTGGACTCCCATTACAAATTCACCAGGCTGATGTCATCGTATGTATTTCCCATGTTCATTAATTACAAAGTTTCTTTTAAAAGAAGAGCCCAAGACCCCAAAAGTGCATTTCACTCTCCAATACTCACACTATATTCTTTGAGTGCATATTCTGCTCTATTTCTTGCTATCCTCAATAAATTCATTTCTTTCCTAAATCATTTTTACCTCTTTGGACACATTCCTTTCTACAACATAAGGCCTCAACTCAGACACTGGGTACCTCCTTATACCACTATTCAGTGATAAACCCAACTATCTCCCCAAAAACTGGGACCTTGGCTGCACCCAGGCCTTCCTGGGGGTATTGGGGCAGGGGACTTGCCATTTGGGCACATGTCATGATAAGAGGAGAGTGTCAGTGTCCCAGGGGTTCTTTGAAGTGGTCTTGTATAAGGAAGACCCTAAGAAGTGACCTCATTTTCTTGACAATGGAACAAACAGAACTTGGAACACTGGTAACCACTCATCTATAGTCCAGAGCCAGCCCCAGCTAGTTCAATTGTCCGGAGACCCTGGTAACCATGATGTTTGATTGCTGTCTCTCAACTTCCTGAGGTTCCTGCCTCAGAAAAGCATGGAGTGGGCGTCTTGTCCATATCTGGAGACACTAGGTCAGCCCTCATCCCTGACCCCTCTGGTGATTTTCCCAAAGGAGCCCAGAGGCGAGGCAGCCCACCACTCTCATCCCTCCATGACCAGTCCCAGACACTTCCCAAGTGTGTGTATGTACACTAGTGAATGCACACACATACATTAATGTGGAGGAAAATTCTTTTATTTTTATTTTTAGGAAAATTCTTTTCATGCTGTTTTCATTTCACCGTGTGACAGGAATTCATTTCACAGTTTGCTACTGTTCTCCGTGTTTGAACTGACCCTCCTTGGTCCCATCCAAGGAGGTTAAAATGAGTCATCCCCAACCCTGGATGAACCGGCAGGATGGGGACCCTGAAGGCAGGCATGGTGGAGAAGTTGGTGAAACATCTAGTACCTGCCCTACAGAGTGGAGACCCCTTTGTCTCTGCCTTCTTGTGCACCTACCGAAGGTTTGTCACCCCCACCTAGCAGGTGCTGGACCTGATGTGCAAAAGGTGTGTACAACCTCCAAGACCCAGGAGACTTTCCACCTGCTTGACTGGGTCTTAGGAATGCCCTGCACCACTCTACACCTCATTTTGCTCTGTGGAAATTGGGATTTTCAGAGGATCATCTTCCTAGGGTGCTTTCAGGACCAAGTGGCATGAGCCAAGGAAATCCTTGCCCCAGGCCTGGTCCCAGGGATATGTGTTTCTTATATATGACTTTTCCCTCTCCCATGAAGAAACTCTCTGCCTCAACCTCATTTATCTAAGGCTTTGAGCAAAGCAGCTTCCCCATTTGTAAAGGAGGTTCCAGAATCCATTTCAGAGGGTCCTCAACCTAATGTAGCCACAGCAGGGATACCAGGGAGTCAAGTGAGGGGCCCCAGGCCCACTGAGGTATCCAGTTAGAAAGTGGTTGGATTCTTTCATTGCACAAGCATGTATGAAGCACCTACTGTGGGCAGGCACATTTCCAGGCACTTAGCATATAATTCAGGGAATTATGCAAACAAACTTCCCAGTCCTCCTGGGCTGCCATTCATGCCAGGGAGTCAGCCAGGACCTCTAGACATCCTGGCAGGTAAGAGATACAGAACATTAGAGGTGATGCTCTCCTATCCTCCTTTAGGTATGAATTCTTCCACTTTGATTGTGAAGAGTACAATCTAATGAGTGGGGTTTGGGTCAAGAAGGGAGGGCTCCTATCTCCAGAGTGGGAAGTCTTGGACTCTGGGGTTGAAGAGGGCTGGGCAAACCCCAAACTCTTATGATTACCCCTAGAGGGCTGAGGTCTGGGGATAAGCCTGCAGGAAGAGGAAGACAGATAGCTGTGGGCAGGGTCCCCAGCACCTGGGGAGCAGAGCAGAAGCTGGGGGCTCAGAGCCAGACACTAACAATTCATCCCCACCACAGCCCATCGCACCTACGCTTGCCTACACTATTCTGTACTGAGGATAGACACAAGGTGTGAGGAACAGCCTGCTCACACTTGGGCCTCACATCTCTGCCCAGCTGCACATGGGCTGGGTATCCTTTGCACAGGTCCTTAGGAGAGCCTTGGGAAGGAGAAGCCAAGTCCCTAACTCTGCTGCCTCCCTGCCTCCCTGACTGCCTGCCCCCAGCAACCTTTGCTCTATCTTACAAACCTGGCTGGATTTTTGCGGGTACCCAGACTTGGGCAGTCTGAAGTAACTAATGGCTGATCAACATGTCTGGCTGGTCCTGTCCCAGCAGCTTGGTCCTGTCCCAGCAGGAGGACTCAGATCCCTGTGAGGCTGAGCCTGATGGTGAGGAGGCCTGGGAAGGATGACTGAGAATGTTTGAGAAAGGTTGGTGCTAGGCCTCACTGAGAGGAAGCTCCTAGAACTGACATTTGGTCAGGAGCAGGATGAGCCTGGGATGGTCCCAGGTATCCTGTTGTGAAGACTGGGCTGGGGCTTCTCTCAGAGGCAGGGATCTTCTATGGATTAGGAAAGGCTCAGGGAAAGACAGTCATATTGGGGATGCTTTCTCTTGCAGCTTCAGTGCCACCTGGAGATATAGTGCCACCCTCAGTAGCAGTGTCCCCACTTACATCCTTAAATTTGGGCAGCCCAGAGTCAAAGCCTCTGAGCTCCAGAGCAAGAAACCATCAGTAATAGAAGCAACAATGGGGAAAGGGACAGCTCTGGCACCCTCCCGCAGAGAGAGAGCTTGAGCCACCAGACGCCACTGGGCCACCTGTGGAATAGGAGCCAACTCAGTCCCCAATAGCCAAGCCAGAACCCATTCCACCTCTGGAAGCACATCTTCCAGCTGCTGTGGAATTTGAGCCAGCTGAGTCCACAACAGCTGAGATAAAACCTTCTCCGACTGTGGCAGCAGAACTTTCAAGTCTCACTCTATGCTGCTTGCACAATAAAAAAAATCCACTAATAATGCATTTCTCAGGGTGCATTCCTGTCATTAAAGAACACATGACTGTGTTTGATAACAGCGTGTATTCTGACCAAAATCCCGTAAATCTATAAACAAGCTGACTTAAAAATGCATACAAAAAGGAAAAAGTATTAGAATGTGTATTTACAAAACTAAGAGGGTTATAACATCCCTAGACAATATAATCATATGGGTCTATTATTGTATATGTGTCTCATTGTTGACCATGTAACACATGGCTACACATGATGATTATCAAACATTGACCTATAGATTGATTTGGGGGAGAAGTGACATGTTTATTGTGTTGAGACTTTTATATCGTGAGAACCATATATATTTCTAGTTTGGGGTGGCAGTCCTTTGATTTTTTTTTCATTAGCATTTTGGAATTTTCAACATATAGATCATGTACAGGTTTTGTTAAATTTATTCTAAAAGGGCAGGGGTTTTTTTTTATAATTTTTGTTTCCTGAATTTCAGTTGCTAACATGTAGAAGTACAATTGACTTTTGTTGATCTTGTAACCTCATGCACTTTTTACAATGTGTCTTGGATACTTTTCCTGAGAGACCTGGTGACTACAGTAGCAAAACTGCAGTCCAGGCTGAGCCCCTATTACCCTGTTTTTCAGAGCTCAGATCTGCATATTTGCTTCCCACCATCTCCTTCCCTACCCGCCAGTCCTGTCTATGCTGCCCATCCTGGCAAGCTTTCTGCACAACAACTCACCTACTCAGGCAGTCCAGAATTTATTTTCCCACCTCTCTCACTCAGAAGAAGCAGGAGGAGCAGGGATAATCACGCAAGCCAGGAGGCATAAGGAGAAGATTGTAAAACTGGCAGCACCTGTAACCCCCACTTTAGCGTACTTCTTCAGATTTCAGGTGCTTTCCCACTCCCCTCCCCCTGAGACCCTGCCACTGAGTAGCCAGTAACTCTCTATCATCCCCAAGATTTCAGACTTCCAAATCCACAGTTTCAGCAAAAAGTCTGATTTTCCTGTCTGGTAGGTTGTGTTAGATAGAAAACACTCACTTTTTTTCTGAAGTGAGTTAGGGCAGGAGGTGCAATAGTAATAACATTCACAGAGCCCACTGACCTTCTCTAAGCTCTTAGGCATTCACCCTACAACCTTGGAAATATTACTCTCAGAGCCCACCTATTTGCCCCTCTCCAAAAAATACTTCTAAAAATAAAAATAATGCCAACCCTTACTCCATGCAGCTGTTTCTTCTCCTAGGAACTATAAAGGGCAGCACGATGTGCTGAGGACGTCCTTCATTGCTAACTCTGCCTTTATAGACTGTGTTACTTTGGACAAGCCCTTTTACCTCTCCAAGGCTCTGTTCCCTTATCTGTAAAATGGGAATGATATAAGTTGACTTGCTCTGAGAAGCGAAGTCATTCTAGGGCCATGGAACAAGCTTTGTCAACCCATGGGTGGTTGTTACAGAGGAAGGTTCCTTCTACTATGTGTCTTAAAAGGAGAATGATGCAATAAAAATAGAATAGACACTTCTGCTTCCAGGAAGATAGAATAACTGGAAATGGATTTACCCCTCCCGCCTGAAATAACCCAAATCCAGAAAAAAAAAGTGAAACAACAGTTTTCAATATAATGGACGTCAGGGTAAGCGATAATGATCCTGGTAAGACAGAAAACAAATGAGGTAGCCCTAGGAATTTCCCCAGCATACTGCCTTGGGCAAGGGAAGGGATAGAAAACAAGGAGGAGGGTGGGCTCCCCGAGTTGAAGAGACAGAGCTGAGCAGCTGAGACCAAGGTAACTAGTATTCAAGGAAAACAGTATTTCACAACCATGGAGGGTCTGCTTTGAGTTTACAGCTGAATATTGTTCAAGTGTATGATGAAATTACCCAAAATCAGAGAAAGAATGACCAAAAAGGAAAAGAGAGAACAATGCCTGTGTTCACAGAGGGCTAAAAAGGGCACCTGCTCCTGAGGAAATTGACAAACTAAAAACCTTAGCTACACACATCACCCAGGATACTGGCACTGAGAGTCTGTTTGATTGGCTGACTTCATAGCTCCCTAACTTCTCCTGGCTCAAGGAGTTGTTTTTGGGAATCGTATTTGCCTTGGCCTGTGTTCTTATTGTATGCATCGCTGGTCGATGTGTACTATACATCTTCCTGCACCCCTGGACACCCCGTGGCAAGTGATGGACTGGTAGTCAGTGACGGGTACGACTTGCACATGTGTTTATCAACCTAAGCCAGGGCGCGAAGATATAGAGGTGTTGCTTCGTGACCCCATGACGGGTAAGAAAACACATGATTGCAGGCAACCTAAGCCAGGCACAGTCCCCTTGTCTTTATTAATATATTTAAGGGGGAACTGTGTACACAGGCCATGGAGCTGTGTACGTGCCTTGAGGCAGGTCAGTTCCTGGAAGGCAACTTAAAGGTCAATTGTCAGAGAGGATTGATTATCTTGTTCTTGTAGACTGATCATCGCCCAGAACCAGGTGCGCATTCCTTCATGGTTGATATTCATCTCACTTTGAATGGCCTCTTCGGGCTATTGATGGTGGTCTGGTAAATTGTAACCTGCTTGTAACCTCAAAAGTATGCGGAAAGCTGTGGATTGGGTTCTATATAAACTGCCTATAGAAAGAATAAAGGGAGACTAGATGAAAAAACCACAGTGGTCGTTTGTTGCTTCACCAGCCGAACACAACATGCTCCTATCAGCTAGCTGAGAAATTCTGACAATTCATGGCACTCTGGATTGTAGAAGCAAAAAAGGTTTTGGCTCAATAATGGGGAATAATTAGCCCTAGGGGGAAAAATGCTGCCCTGAGCTGATCTAACAAATCTTGACAACAAGAACTGAAAGGATCAAGTTTTTTCTAAGTAGCTTAACTGCATACCAGAACAAAGTTTTTATTTATAGGAGTAATAAAATGTCCAGCAATGCAACAAGGTAAATTTCACAATACCTGGCATCTAATTGGACTAACAGCACACAAGCCAGCAGGAAAAGAACCATAAGAAGAAGAAAAATCACTTAAACTGACCCAGAAATGGCAGAGATGTTTGAATTAGCAGATAAGAAAGCAAAGCAGGCACTATAACTATAGTCCAAAAGGTTAAGAAGAAACATGGATAATATTTTTGAAAGACTCAAACTGCTAAAGATGAAAAATACAATGATAAAAAATTCAATGAATGATATTAGACATTGCATAAGAAAAGATAAATGAACTTGAAGACATAGCAATGTGTACTAGCCAACATAAAACAGAAGGAGAAATTTAATGTGTGCCACTCTTTGAAAAACCCTATTGAAAAAATAAAAATACAGACCACAAAGGGAGGAAAAATATATGTTTATATATGTTTATGTTATATATATTTATATTATATATTATACACACACATACACACACACATTCAGGGCATATAAATATGCATGGCAGTATTTTTCCCCTAGGGCCAATTATTCCCCATTATTGAGCCAAAACCTTTTTTGCTTCTACAATCCAGAGTGATTATATATATATACATATATATATATATATATATATCAACCTAGAATATAAATATTTTAAAATCTCTTACAACTCAATAATAGGAAAACAAATGATGCCTTTTTCTAAAAAAAAAAAAAGAGTTTTATCTTTTCATCTGGTTTTTGTTTTTCCTCCACTTAGTTGTGTATGTGGTGATGGGGATCAAATCAGAGTCCTCGCGCATGCCAGCAAGCACTCTACTGCTGAGCCACCCCTCCAACCCCTGACAATGCCATTTTTTTTATTTTTTTATTCGATAGATATGGTCTTAAATTAGGAGGGGTTCATCATCAAACAATCAAGAACAGCAGTGTAATGACAAATAAGCCAGTACTGGTGCCAGACCATGGTTTCACCCCTTTGGGTTCCCCATGGCTCCACGTTTCACTTTACTTAAGCCCCAAGTTAATTGGACTTTTCGTGGAAGTCAGAGGTTCCCCTCAGATAAGATTCACCCATACTACCTCGCTCTGGTCACCTTGATATCCTTCCTATTCCCTTCCCCCCTCCCTACCCCACTCCTTTCGTCCCCCAGGAATCTTAGCACAGTTCCACATGATCATGTAAGAATTCATACATTTTGAGGTAATTGTTAAGTTATCCATCTAACAAACTGTTGACAATGCCATTTTTAAATGGGCAAAATATTTGCACAAACACTTCATCAAAATGATTTATGAATGACAAATAAGTACATGAAAAGAAAAATAAATTAAAACCAAATCTGTTGGGTCTGCCCTTCACTCCGTTTCAACAGCTGCCCTAGAGCGATCTTGTTACTATTTCCACAGTTCCTTCAGGAAGGGCTGCTAGGTTGTGCTTTGCTAGGCTTCCTAATTCTTATGCAAAGAGTTAGGATGTGTTGGAATGTGCTAACCACAGGCTGTTCCCTACCTAGTTGTTTGTCTGTACTCAATCTGCAT
>PVKS010001449.1:0-141518 GCA_004027875.1 Aplodontia rufa | reverse complement strand
TTTATGTGCACACACACATGTACTTAGACACATACCTCAAAACACATTGGAAAATATCCTTCCATCTGCTCTTGTCTACTTTCACCCTCTTACTGGATAGAGAAACAGTGCCCCTTTGGGGATTATTCTTCTGTAAAACTACTCTGTTGGCCACTTAAAACTGACTTCAGTTTTTTAGGCACTGAAAAAAAAACACACCAAAAAACCCAAAAACCCACAGGCTTTCATTTGCTGTATGTATTGGAGGATTTGTTTTTTTTTTTTTTTTTTGAGGGCAAAAAGGAAACTACATCATGTTTCTCTTATCTTATGGGATAAAAATAATGTAAGACCACAGAATGATAAATATCTGAATTCAGATGAGGAAAAAAGGTCAGTATTTGTTTTTAATTTCTTCCAGCCTTTTAAGGAGGCTGTCTATATATACTTATATATGAGTTATTCCCTGGATGAGAAAAATGACTGAATTATTTTGCAGTGCCATGATATATAACAGAGTGAAGAACCCCAAAGAGAAAGATGGAAATATTAGACAAAAAGAAACCACAGACTGGGGTTTTTCTAGTGTTTTAACCTTCCCAAAATTTTGAAAGATTAAAAAGACCTTTGTTTTCAGGTTTACTCTTTAGTGTCTAAATTAATGAGGACTAGGAACTGGAAGACCAGAATTCCAGTGTTAAGATACCATTAATTGGTCCGTGGTATCCTCTGTGTAAACCCAGGACATAATCATGAAAATCTCAGAGATTCTTTCCAGCACTATGATTTGGTTAAACTTCAGATATGTGGACTTATTTGACAACATCAGGGAATTTATCATAGATCTATGTAAGTAAGTATTATTCCTAAGAAACTTGTTGAGGAAATTGATTTTTAAATTTAAAATTAGTGTAATACTTTAATATGGTCAGAAATATGCAATAGTGAGAGAGGTCTTACCCCTTTACTCAATTGCATGGGTATAGCACATAGCACAATTTGTGGAACAAATACATGAATGCCCACACTGATAATGTAGTCTGATAGTTTGGATATGAGGTAGCCCCCAAAAGCTCATGTGAGAGACGAGGCAGTGATAGTCAGATGTAAAATGATTAGATTACAAGAGGTGTGACCTAGTCGGTGGACTAATCTATTTGATGGAATATTAATTTGAATAGATTAATGGGTGGTAACTGTAGGGAGATTGGGTGTGGCTGGAGGAAGTAGATCAATAGAGGTGTCCCTTTGGAGTTTATATTTTGTCCTTGGCAAGAGGAGCTCTCTCTTTGTCCTGGCTACCTTGAGCTGAGTAGCTTTCCTCTGCCAGCCCATCTGCCATGGTGCTCTGCCTCTTCTCAGGCCCAGAGCTACAGAATCAGCCAGCCATGGACTAAACCTCTGAAACCATGAGCCAAAATAAATTTTTCCTCATCTAAGTTTTTCTTATCAGATATTTTAGTCACAGTGATGAAAAGCTGACTAAAATAAGTAATGATGCTCATGTGGATGGCACCAGATGTAACTGGTCTGGAGATGTGGCAGTTCCTGTAGATGGACTTATTCAACATCCATTCACCCAGTTTCTTTTCATCTTCCTCTGCTATACAAGTTGCAAAGAAAAACATTCAACTTTCCAGTCTTTCTTGAAACTTGGAGTGGCTCCAGTAACAAAGGTTAGATGGAGATTTCTGGGGTGTTCCTCTCTTCTGAAAGAAGGTAGGCTTTCTCAAGGAGAAATCCACTGGATGGATGCCCAATTGAGCAGCCATCTTGCAAGCATGAGGAATAGATCCATGTGCCCAGGATGATTAAGCAGAAAAAGAGATGTAGCTTTGGTACTTTGTACATCTTAGAGAGAACCTATCAGCTTGTGCTGCCTACCTCTAGACTTAATGTTCCATGAGCAAAAATACCCCCCATTGTTTTTTCCAGTATTTGTTAGCTTTTCTGTTACTCCAAGTCAACCATATTTCTAACTGAACACATAAAGTAATTGTTAAGATGTTGCATTTTACATTCTTGAAGAAAAACATTAGTGTCTAGAGATCTTCATAATTACTGATCTTGCACTGCAAAGTGTAGACTAGTTTGTGCATATATTGTTATTCTAAAGAAGACTGGGTATGAAAATTTTGGATAATTTATAATTTTTTTCTTGTTCATTGCATAGAGAATAGCATGAAACTCTAAGAGATCTTGTTTTGTATAACTGAGAAAATATTTCAAATTTTATTCAATGGGTGCACTTTGTAAGAGGAAAACTCTTTTTGTGAGTCACACCTCCTACTTAGCGATAATCTTTGGTAAGATGGGATACAGCTGGAGAATACTAATAAATTTTGAAAAAATGTTTCCCCCATTTGGATTATAGGAAAAATGTATAGTAGGGTAGTTCGGTCTCTTTGTCATTTAATGTAAGTTTTGTTTCCAGAAGTTTTCCTCTGACTTCACATGACTGAGAAATATTTTAAAAGGGGTTTACGAGTTAAGGAAAGATGGTCATTTGCAATAAGTAGATGTAAGGGATGGAAAATAAATTTTGTGTGTGTGTGTGATACTGCATTGACGCATTTCCATTTGGATTCACCTGACTTAGGTGCAGGGAATTAATTTTTGCATTAAGTCATATGATGAGAAAAAAAGAAAGATTCAATTAAGATATAATGATGATATTTTATCAGTTAGGATCACATTCATTTGGGAGTCACTAAAATTTTAACAAAGTGCTACAAGTAGGAATTTATTTTTCATACGTTTAGAAGGAGATGGTTCTTTATAACCAACGGGGTTATCAAGGATTCAGGCTCCTTGCTTTTGGCATATACTATCTTTAGTGTATGTCTTTCATATTCCCAAGGGAAGGACAGTTAGTGAAACTCCCAGGCATGGTACCTGCACTGTGGGCAAGAAGGGGTCAGGCAGAAGGCACAAAGCTACTGACTTTGTCTTTTTGAGAAGGAAAAAGAGAGTTTCCTGGGAAGATGTGTCTGGTAGACTTCTACTAATGTCTTATTGACCATACCAGGTCAATGCCCATTTCCAAGTGTAGGGAAATCTGAAAAATAATGGATGTTTTATTTTGTTTTTCTTTTTTTTAGAAAGAGGGACAGTGAGAGAGCAGTGAGAAGCAATTTTTTTAAATTTAGTTTTTCATGTGACTTTTGTTGCTCCAACACTTCATTGTGTACGTGGTATTAGGGTTTGAACCCACATACTCGCATACACCAGGCAAGGCTGTAACCGCTGAGCCACCATTCCAGCCCCTGTTTATCATTTTAACATGCGAAAATTGATTCCTTTTAAAACATCTGAATTCTGGTATCTAGTGAAGGGGTAAATGTATACTTGTTTGGCAACCCATCATTGTTATTGCATGTGAAGTATATTTCTTAGCTTTTGAAATCATATTTATAGTGTTGTCTCAAATTTGTAACCTGGGGATTTCTTAAAATATATGACAGTTTTAAAATGTTATTCATTATTATTTGCATTAAATTCCTAGAAAGTACAAATCATGGAAATTTTCACATTAGTTGTCACCGTGTCGAGACAACTGACTGATTTATAAAACTGAAAGAAAATCTTGACATTGGTATTAAGCTAATCTTGGGCTAAAAGGTCATCATTCCCTTCTACAATTAATAATGACACACATCAGTATGAACTTCTGATAATAAACAGTGACAATGCTATATACTATTTATTCATGAAATACTGTGAATTTTATTGTTCAAAATTGCATGTATATATTTTGGCTAGCTAGTTGTTCCCAGTTTTCAAATTTTATATATATATGTATATATATATATGTATATATATATATGTATATATATATATATGTATATATATATATGTATATATATATATTATTCATATATATATATGAATAATACCTAATTGTAGATAGTTATTTTAAAAGAGAATAAGTTTGGTTAAATCCCAGAAATTTTGCTTTGCTATCCTCATTTTTGATATTGACAAAAATAACCTGAGTAATTGTGAATTTACACTCCAATTAAAATAGGCACTAAACTTAGAAACTGCTTATCCACATCAAGAAGAATTGTAAATCTTTTTTCCTTAAAATTTTTCCAATTAAAATAGGATGAGGCAGCTGTCTTCACCATACTTTACAGGGATATTAGAAAGATAAATGAAATAATGGATGTGAGGTACATTATTCTGCTCTGGAGCATGTTATATAAATTCTATAAATAGTACTACTAATGTGTAAACAAGGTGATGGCTGATTATTTCCAAAAGTGAATATGATAACCAAGAATTTTGAGTGTGGTCCTAAATGTCAGTTTTTGGATGGAGATCAATATGGCAAAACATTCTTATGTTCTCACATTGAAATATCAAAGATAAACCTCATTTTGAGGCAAAAGGAATGTATTGAAAGACCTTCAAAAATAGATGACTCACTGAATAATGAGATGTAACAATAGATTTTGCCCTCAAAAAAGTCTTTTGGGTTTCTAAAGTGTTTTGGTGAAATGGGAAAGCTCTTATTAAGATGTACAATTTCCAGCACTAGAAATCAAATCTCCAATCTAGAAGGGTACTTCAATGACTATATCTTAGAAATAATGAGGTTTTGCATGATTCACAAAAATCCTCAATAGAGGCTTTTGTGATATCTTCAATAAAGGGTTTTTGTTATCCCTTTGGCTACAGGCTTTTCTATTCCTTGAAAGACAATTTGAGGTAGAAAGTGGGTTTGTTATTTCCAACCGAAGTGCCATGGATTCTCTATGTTGTTCCCTGTGAAAAATGACCTTCCTGACATGCTGATGAGAACACTTCTCTCTAAGCCAAGGTGTGAGAAGTGGAAATAGGGAGGAAGGAAGCTTTCCTTCTGCTCTGCCTTATTCTCCTGGGCAATTTATTGAACATAAGTGCTTAAATGTTGGCTCACAGGTGGTGAAGGGTAAAGAGACAGTAGCTAAAATAGAACCAAGTTGGTTAATTAAGGAGTGTGTCACGCTTTGTAAATCGGATCATCTAGATCATTTCATCTCCTTTTGTATACCTCTAGTTTTCAGAAAGTCTATCTTAAGAGGAAGGACCAATTCAGGCGAGTGGTTTGCATGGGTGACAGGAGTATCAACAGTAATTAGAGAGGAGGAATTCCTATGAGAGGATACAGGAGAGATTAAGGGGGTGAGAGTTGGGTTGGGAAGTTATTGCTGCCAAATACAACTGGAGGCCCAGCAGTCATCTTCCAGCTAGCAGCACCTCTTCAGCTGTGTACAGAAGGAATCTTTTTCTTGCTCATGTAACAATACTGAGCTGTTATTGGTGGTGGTGGTACCTCTGAACTGTTGTTTTGGATGAGTGGAGGTGGCATACTTTGCTTCCTGCAGTCATTCAGGGACCTTGGTTGGAACAGAGACAGTTCTAATTCAGAGCATGTGTTCCAGAGTTTTCCTGGGCAAACCCATTTGGTTGGAGTATGAAAGACTGGGAACAATTTATAGTTCACATTACCAGAGAAACTGGGAAGTTTGTTTGTTTGGAGATTTGTCTAGAGAAGAGGAAATGGGTTTGGTAGACAGCTAATAGTTTCTTTAGTACAGTTTTCAGATTTCTTTATCTCTTTCTGATGTCAGATGATTTGTTTCCTGATTTCCATGTCTTCCTTTTTCTTGGTTTAATCCCTTGTATTGATGGATAGAGGACATCTTCCAACATTTGCCTTGGAAAGAGTGTGTGGAAGGCAGAACTTTTGAAATGTTTTACATCTGTGAAGATTTTCCTAGTGTTTGCATCTGATGGATAGTTTTTTTCTGGATGTAGAATTCTAGGAAGACATTCTGCTTCAGAATTTTGAAGGCACATTTGTCTTTTTTGTTGCCATTTTAGCCATTGAGAAGTTTGTGCTATTGTGAATCTTGACCCTTGAAATGTGATTTTCTTCTCAATTGAAACTGTTAATAATTATCTTGCTAATCTTGGAATATTGAGATTTCAAGATGATGTGCCTCAGTGCTGGTCATTTCTACTTTATTTTGTGTGGGGATTCAATGGGTCTTTCTGAATACTTTTCCTTCAGTTCTTAGAATTTTTCTTTTATTACCAATTTTGCCATTTCCAGGTAGATTTTCTCTACAACTTAGCACAATTCAGAAAATCAGGATGCATCTTAAGTTAATGTCTTCTAATTGCCAAGTGACCTTCATGACTTGGCTAGGTTAAAAAATATTCTGTTGACATTTTCTGATATGATAAAAAAGTGCCAACAGCAGAGAGTCTTAGATTCTACAAAATGTTGTAAATTCTTTCAATTGGTGTTCTCTTTCTATAACTTCTAAAACTACATTTCATCTAATCTTTTGAGATAAGATGCACATTATTTTATGTATCACTAAGAAAGAGATAATAATAAAATATAAACAAACTTGTAATTTTGAAAATTAATTTTATTTTTATTGAAAGGATATGTTTAGATGTAAAGATAAATGTATTGTATATCTTTCCTATGAATGTATGAAAGATAGCACACACTGCAATAGATGAGTCGTTCTAAAAACTTAATTTATATTCAGAATTTTAAAATTCAGATTCAGAATCCATCCCATGAATCCCAAATTGTTAATGTCTGTGTTTATCCATGCAGTACCACTTTAGGTGCCAGCGATAGTTTCTGGTTCTGAAAAGAGGCTTAGCAATTATGTTGATCAAGCTTGCTTTGTGATTCCTGCTTTGGGGATGTTGTTAAACATGCTAAATTCCTCACTGCTGCTATCCCTTCCTCACAAATATAAACCTTCTAAATATTCAGAGATGATCCATTATTGTCTTATTCATTTTCTTTCAAACTAACACTCATTTTGCAAGTTTTCACGAATGAGCATGTCCTAGCTCTGATCACATTACTGCTGTCTCCCTGATAGCAGTGGTAAGATAGAATCTAATTTAAGATGTCTCCTGATTTCAGAGCTATAATAATGTGGAAAATGTACACAGTATTTAGATGTCAAGCCATCTGGACTAATCCTTTAAAAATTTATCATGTTTATTAGGCAAGCATTCTACCACTGAGCTACATCCCCTGTACTAAAATTTTATTTTAAATAAAAATAAGTTTCTTACTCTTCTTCTGTGTACCTTAATTGTAAGATAAAGATGAACTTGAATTTTTCAAAGTGAAAGAAATGGCAAGAATCCCTAGAGTTCCTCTGCCTTTAAAAGCAGCCCAATATGTTAGAAGACTCGCCTGTGCTTGGAGGTGATCAGAATCTAAGGAGTACCACATTAATGATTCAGTCATCCTTTCTCAGGTTCTTCAGGGAACCATGCCTGGAAGCAGTGGGAAGCATTTTTCCAGCTGTCTCTCTGCATAGATTCAAAATTATATTATACATGCAGCTTTACAACTAGATATTTCACTGAAAGTTGATTAAAAATATAGATTTCTAGCATCTTTATGAAGGGCTGCATAGTATTCCATTGAATAAATGTTTAAATTAATGTTTAGTACATTGAATAAACATTGAATATATGTTTAAATTGCTCTTATGTCTAGTTTTTGCAACTTACCAGTGCTTTAATAAATATCCTTTTACCGATGTTTATAACTGCTAAGTTAAAGGCAGTTATTGGCCTTTTGACACCAAATTTCCTTCAGGAAAGATTATATCAATTTATATTTTCACTAACTGCCCATCAGAGTGATCACTTCCTCACCTCTCTGGGCTCATGAGTCTTTGGTCAATGTAAGCAGGTGCAAACCAGCCTTTGCTGTTTTCAGGGTTATTTATTTATTTATTTATTTATTTATTTTTATCTTTTTTTTTATTACCCGGGAGCCTGGAAAACCTTTTCATATAATGTGGTATCCCTTGATAGATAAATAGCCTGCCTAAGGAGGAGGATGGGCATGACGGGCAGCTGGAACAGCTCTTGGTGGATATCAGGATATCAGGGAGGGTAGGTGGGCTGGTAGGAAATGAGTAGTTATTGCTTACTGCTCTGGAGTCCTGGGAGGTCTAGGGAACTCTGTGGCTTAAACCCTTTATCCCTTACAGAGATCCTTTTCATTGACTTCCTTAAGTGGTTGGATGCCTTCCAGGTGCTGCTGTTAATGCATCTGTGCAAATGCAGAGCCACAGCCTTTGGCCTAGGGACAATGAATAGGTGAGCTGTTAAGTGGTTGTGAGTCAGTGGAGGGCACAGGAGGGTCCTTGAGCAGGTGGAAGAGTGCAAATGTTTGAAGGTGGATGGTATGGTGAGGAAACAGTGATCCTGGACAATTCTACCTGTACAAAGGAATGGGAGGACATATTTGACATGTTTGACAGGTGGCCTGAGGTCACATTGTGAATTCTTCTATTTTTCTACCATAGCAGGATTAAACCCAGGGCCTCACACAAGCCAGACCGGTGCTCTATCACTAGCTACATCTCCAACCTCTTTTTTTTTTTTTTTTAATCATTTTGAGTCAGAGTCTCATTAGGTTGCCCAGGCTAACCTTGAATTTGAGATCCTCCTGCTCAGCCTCTGAGTAGCCAGGATTACAGATATATGCCACCATGCCTGGCTCACACTGTGGATTTTGGGCACACCTTGAATATGAATTTCAGGAGATTTATCTTTAATAGTAGTGTGGAATTTCTGAAACTTCTTGGAATTTTGTTCTGGTGAAGCCTAATAGATACCATGTTTTACAAAATTAGTATAGCATTACATGGCATTGGAAACAGATACAGATAATACTGGCTATATTATTGGTCTCTATAGCTATCCTGTAGTTAATAATGGATAGAATCTTTTCAGTTGAGACTGATTTAATAGGCTCATAGAACTAGTTGAATATTTCCAGTATAGGGTTGTTGTTATTCTTTATTTCCCAAAGAGAGACAACTTAGCAAGTAGCTCATTTTTGATAGACAAGTCAGGGCTTTAGAACATGTATAGTTTGTAACCAAAAGTGAAATTGTTGTTGAACATGCCATGTGGCATGTGGGTAGATATTTGGCATATAAAAATATGAAATGAATTCAGAAAGTGCAGCAAAGACACCCTATAGACTTGCCATAAGATCCTCAACTTTGCCCTATAGCAGCAAACGTGTAACTTCAAATGGAAAATGCACTCATTAAGTCGTTGAGACTGGCAAAGTTACATGCATTATATTTTATATTTCATTTGTATATGAACACATCTTTCATACTTGAAATATAATAAATGAGGTTGCCTAAACACTGTCTTCATTTGACTGGGAAATGATTTTAAGCATGTGGTACATGATATTTTAAAAGGCCTTAGCAATACTAGCTTGGGTTGGATGGTTTCTGATAATTTTCTTTGAAATTTACCCTGTACTTTCTGAAATAGGATTTATTATACTTTTAGATATAATCTATCTTGGCTAGGAAGTCAGTTTCTGAGTAAGTAATTTCATCCCTGGTATTACTGCTTGACAAACAGTGATTTTCAGAGATGGTCATAAAAACATCATTAACAATCATTTTTAGAGGTAGAATGGCAACTACCTTCTGATAAATCATGCTTTGTGCTGAGTTCATTTATGAATAGTTACTGTTGTGGATCTTTTTGGTGCTCATAAAATGCAGTTAAATTTGTAGCTCAAGAATTCAATTTTTATTCTTCCAGTAACTGAAGCCAAGGGCTGTACTCTCATTTAGCCTAGATAAGTCATAGCAACATCCTGGGCCAACAGAAGAAAGCTTGCTGAAGGTTGGGGGCTGGTGAGAAGATGCTGCTTCCCTTTCAAAAGCAGGTGCAGGGCTTCTGCAAAGGGGAAATGCTTATATATTTTGGATATTCCAGAACACCTCAGTCCATATTTTCTGCTCTAGCAACTTTTACTCTTTACTTCAACTTAATGCTTTAAAGATTTTTTCTCTCCTCTGGAGAAAGGGTAATAATATCTATTTAGGTAGCTAACATTTGTTGTGCCAGCCACCTTACTAAACACTTTAAAATGCTGTCTCGTTTGATTTCTTACTGTAATCTTGGGATGAAAGATTATTTTTATTCATTTTGAATGAAAACACTAAGGCCCAGCCAAGTAATTTGCTTAAGTTTATATAGCTAGGTCTGGTTATTTTTCCTCTCACCAATCCAAAGTCTATCATTTTTCTAGTCTTTGCTTAAGACTCAATATGTTATAAGTTTAAAAATATGTAAGAGTTTATTATGTTCTAGGCCCATAAATTAACTCATTTAATCTGTGCCATAAAAACAGAGAAGCAAGTACATTTATTTTTACTTTAAAGGCAAGGAAATTTAGAGGATCAGAGAGTCTTATTTGTTTAACATTATACAGAGCAAGGATTCAAACTTCAGTTTATCTGACTTTGAAGCTTGTGCTCTTCCCTACTATATTGGCTGGTAAGACATTTCTTAAAGTTGATATTTGTAAATTATTTTAACTTATTTTATACTTAATTTTTTTGTTACCTAAGTGTGTAAGTGGTACCACCTTTCGTGTAAATGGAATGAGTTAATATGGAGGCCTACCAAATGCTTCTATTCCTCTGCTAAATGATGGCCTACGTTAGGGTTTCTCAGTTTTGATGCTACTGACATTTTGGATGAGATCACTCCTTGTTGTTGGAGATAGAAGCTGTCTTGTGCATTGGAGCGCATTCAGTGACATCACTCTATCAACTAGATGCCTGCAGAACTCCCCATTTCCAACCAGACAACCTCTGGACATTACCAAATATCCATTGTGGCGGTGGACCTGAAGTTGAGAACCACTCTCTCCATTATCTCATCTTACCCTCAAAATACCCTCTGAGCTCATATCACTATGATGTTAATTTTAAACAGTAAGAATGACTTGCTGAGGGTCACATTGCCAGGAAATGGTGTCTCCAGAACCCAAAATTGAGTCTATGACCTTGGACTGATTTTTGTTGAACTTCATGGGCTGTGTCTTGTTTTCAGATTTGACTTGAGAGTTCTGGAAGGCTGGGGAATGTTAGATTCTTTTTTCTTTTGTCCCAAGGGCACCTGGAAAGATATTTAATATCCAGCAGTGCTTTGACAGATGTTCATTAAACAAATGTTAAACTTTATGTGGGTCATATTTAAATAAGAATCTTTTCAATAAAATATATCTTGCACAGTAATTAAGGTAGTGATTAAACATGGGCTTTAGAATTAGACATGACAGGTCTATATCTCATCCCTTCCTTTTACTTGTTATAAGATCTTGGGAAAATTTTTGATCTCTCTTAACTTTGCCTTTCTTATCTATGTGGGACCAATAATCCCTTCTGTGACTGTGGTCAGGAATCAATAAATTAACAGACTGAAGAAGTCACCCAGCACAGTGTATGGTACAATGCTAAAAAATTAAGTAAATAGTAGCTACTATTTATTTATTATTCTAAATAGCTACTATTTACTATTTATTTATACAAATAAATTAAGTTAGTATTAATGGTATTAAAATGGTTTGGATTTTTCCCTACATGAAATTTATTATATATACTTTCATTTCAGTTAATTTAGAAAAAAAGGCTTTCTTTTGTCTACCTGGTATAACTTGAAAGTTACTATCTTTTTTTCCCATATTTTTATTGGTGCATTATAGTGGTACATAATGATAGGATTTGTTGTTACATATTCATTCATGCACACAGTATAACAATAAATTTGGCCAATATCACTCTCCAGCATTTTCCCCTCCCTCCCAGCATCCCCCTAAGATTAAATAAAAAATTACATAAACTAAAAAAACCACACAGGTAAATGAGGAAAGTAGAGGGGAGAAGTAAAGGTAAATAAACCAACAACATAGGACAATTGCACAGACTAAAAAAGAATCTGCTGAAATCACTCAGGTTTCAACCAAGAATTAAATTTATTTCATTTCAATAAAGAACTATTAACCCTCTTGGTGGCTCAAGGGAGAGAGCTTCTTTCGGCCTCCAATTGACTCATCCCTGATCTCAGCCCTCAGCCTTCTGCTGGTTTGGCATCTCTTGCTTCCCTCCCCAAGGCTGACCTTTTGCTGCATTTCCTCTGACTCATGTTTGGGTTCTGTTCTTAGCTGTTCAGCTTCTGTTCTGAAGTGTCCTTTCCTATGTTCCTAGGTCCTCTCTCAGAAAGTCAGAGACTAGATTTAGTTTCTCTGCTGGACTTTATCTTTAGGGTATGACTCTCCATGCCCTGCCACATCTGAGTTGCAGCAACTGCTTGGAGGTGACATTTCTCATCTCCTATTCCCCTGGTCCTAGGCCAACTTGCAGACATCCCTTCCAAACATAATTGGCCCTAATCATGTAGATTTTAATGTAGGCCAGTGATGTTGAATTCTTCAGACAACAAAATACCATGGTGCATTTGAAGCCCTTTCTGTTTTAAGTGCCTTCCAATTTTTTTTCCAGCATTTTGGGCATACTTTATAAGTGTTAATATTATAGGAAATACTGAGATATATGAAGAGAATTGTTCTTGATTCCAGGAACTGCAAGGCTGTCCTGGAAATGTAGGGGTGAATATCTTAGCCTCTTGTCAACACTACGTATAGAGCCATAGTGGCTGGAAAGTTCTATTCTAAGGTTTCCCATGGAAACATAAATAAATAAGAATTATTTCTTAGCTTCTTCATTTCTGTTTGCCTATCAAATACTTTCTGAAAGTCCCAGCCAGTCCTTGAAAAGTTGTCCCAAGAATAGAAAGCCTTTAGAATGAAGATAAGGACATCAAAGTTTCGGTGGAGGCTAGAGACAGAGTAGCAGAATCCATTTTAAAACATGGTGGTAGATCTTAGAACTGGAAAGAAATGAGGAACAGGGAGAGAGTTAGGAGGCTATTGAGGTAATTCATGAATGAAGTATTGTGAACTTGGTGTATTGATTACTTTATTAGTCAGTTTCACATTACTATGATGAAATGCCTGAGGTAATTATATTATAAAGAGGAAATGTTTATTTAGTTTGTGATTCTGGAAGTTCCAGTTCAAAATTCAGTTGCCTCATTGTTTTGGGCCTCTGGGGAGGGTTCCAGATAGCAATGGCAGGGAGATTGTGTCAGAACAAAACACTCACATCATAAGCCAGGAATCAGGGAGAGACAGAGATGGTGGTCCCACAATGCCCTTCAAGGGCACATCCTCAGTCACCTAAGGACCTCTCACTAGACCCTAACTCTCAAAGGTTTCACCACCTCCCAGTAGCACCACTCTGGGGAAGAAGCCTTTAACACATAGACCTTTGGGGAACATTATTCTAAACCATCACAGTTAACAAACTAAAAAGGAGTGAGATTTGTTTTATATTCAGATAGAAAAGGCTGGTATGTGTTTGATGGGTCAGGCATTGGATATCCATTTAATACCTTGCTTGACAAATGAGGCTATAGTTTCACAAGTAATCAATTATGGCAGACCACCATAATTACTATTCAAAAGTAAGATGTATAGGGAGAAAGAAGTCAATAATACTGTTTGAGTTACAGGTCTAATTAATTGAGGGTATTGTGTTACAATTGACTGAAAAAGAAGGACCAGGAGGAAGATACAAATTTTGTGTAGAGAGAGGGCATGCTTTGAGCATCCCAAGTTTGAGATACGTGTGCAGTATGCAAGTACAGCTATCTGGAAATTGCTTGAAGAGGGCTTTGGAACTCTTGAGTGTCAGATCGATGAAACCAGATTCTAGAAGTGAATCTTGTAGAGATATATTTTCATTGTGGGTCTGTGGAAATCATTTGCACATGTAAGTAAAATGTGTATGGTGTAGGTTTTCTGAGGAGAGGGCTTTCCCTAGTCTCAAAGAATTAGTGAGGCAGTTAGTAAATTAAGACCTGAAGGACAGACTGGAAGGAATTATAAATTTAAAGAGGAAATGATTACATAAACTTCAGGATATTTTTTTTTCATTGACAGTAATGTAAGAGTATGAAAGAATTTGGGGGGAAGGTACATGATGAGAAACATGGAATTTGAGTTTAGACAGAACTTTGGAAAATAAAATATCTCATGGACAGCAGGAGTTCTGGCAAAGGAAAACAGGTGTGAGATGCATGGTACAGATCTGAGGGTATTCAGTAGTGCAATGATTAGAAGAAGCCCTGAGTGTATGTGAGCATTCAGCAAAAGGTTAGCATGGAGAGAAAACAGTGAAGAAGGCCAGGTTTTCAGCTCTGGGTATTACCCAGAGTAGAGAGCCAGGTGAACAGAAGGGCTGGGGCACTCCAGGCGCTGGACTGCAGTACATTGCTTGCCAAAGTCTTGCTTGTGGCAGCTGTTGGTTGAGAGAGACTCAGAGTAGGTGGCAGCACCATTTCCTCTGGTGTGCTGGATTGTTGGTTTCCAGATCTTTTATATTCCCTCATTCCTATCACTAAATTTATTTAAAGCAAACTGTCACATTACAGGTATGTGTGCAGATTTTCTGAAGAATAGTTGAAAACATAAAACTTTAAAAATGACCTAAATTGATAAAAAGGTGAATTAAATGACACCTTTGTAGAACCAATGCATTATTTTGTATACTTCTGCACTTTAAAAATTCTTATTGTTTTCTTGGCTAGGTATAATAAGTGACACATAAAGTCTACAATTTAGTGATTTTTCACAAATATATTCAGTTGTGCAACCACCATGACAAAAATATTTCCTTCCATCACCATTAATAGTTCCCTCCAACTCCTCTGTAGTTCATTTCTGGAAACCACTGGTCTTCTTTCTTTCTTATCATTTCTTTTTTTGTACCAGAAATTGAACCCAGGGGCCCTTTACCACTGAACCGCATCCCCAGCCCTTTTTATTTTTTATTGAGACAGGGTCTTGCCAAGTTGCTTGGGACCTTGTTAAGTTGCAGAGGTTGGCTTTGAACTTGTGATCCTCCTGCCTTAGCCTCCTGAGCTCCTGGGATCACAGGTATGCACCACCACACTCAGCTGATCTACTTTCTTGCATTGTGTATTAGTTTGTAGTTTTCAGTATTATTTTATATAAGTGAAATTATATAGTATCTCTTCCCTTTGTTTTTTTTTTAATGAATGGTTCTTGTTCTTATTGCTGTATGGATATACCACAATTTGTTTATCCATTTACCCATGCTTGGCATTTAGGTCATTGTAGGCTATTATAATTTCACAATTTTTGTACAAGTCTCCACGTGGACATATGTTTTCATTTGTTTTAGCAAACAGTTATGGAATAAATTGTTTATTTTATGCAATCAGAAAGTTCATGGCTATATCAAAGCTATTGCATTTCCCAGAATAAATACATTCATTCATTCTTCAGTCAATACACATTTTCAGGCAAACACACATTGTGCATTGCGAGCCAAAGTTAAATATTGCATCTCTGCTTTAAATTTTGAAATTTAATTTAAGAAATATAAACTTGGAAGCCATTTATGTGATTAAGTTGGTGTTTTAAATCACAGGGGAACATATTTATCAAATATTTGGTCAATTTGGGAGAAGAAATTGAACACTGTTGGCTCTGCAAATCAGACAGAAATACAACCCAAACTAAAAGTTAAACTGAGATTAAATGCAATATGGTACCCTGGATTGAATGCTGGAACAATATGAGAACATTAGTGGGAAATGGGTGAAGTGTTTATGGGAAATCTGTCCAATCTTTACGGCTTTTCTGTAAATCTAAAATGATTCAAAAATAAAAGGTTATTTTTTTAAAAAAAATTTAGTGAGACATAAAATGTATAATTAAGAGTTTTTGCTCAATTAAATTTGTCCTAAAGCTAAAAATAATCTAAGAAAAATATTTGATGTGCATGTTGCTAAAATGCATCCTTATTAATTAAGTGCAATTACAAGTCAATATTAAAAAATGCTAATCCTTTGAAAGAAAAATGAACCAGTAACATAAATGCAAACAGTAAAATAATTTGCACCTGTTGTTAGTAAGAAAGACACCCTATCACCTGCTTCATGTTTCTGCGCAGGAGTGCTTCAGCTGGACTGTCTACTTCCGTGTTTAACACTCTGTCCTAAATAGGGAGAGTTTACATCTGATTTTAAGAATTTTGGAGGAACACACACACACACACACGCGCGCGCGTGCACACACACACACACACACACGCGCGCGCGCGCGCACACGGCTTAGCGCTTTCTCTGTTTTTCCTTTTCCTTTGGATGCTCCTCTTCTGCTTGTATTGCAATTTTGGAAGAATCTTGGGGAGCCCACATTTTATCTCAAGTATTCTTTTTTTTTTTTTAAGAGAGAGAGGGACTGTGTGTGTGAGAGAGAGATAGAGAGAGAATCAGTTTATTTCGTTTTTCATGTGGCTTTTGTTGCTCTGACGCTTTGTTGAGTACATGGGGTTCGAACTCGTCCTCACGCGTGCCAGGCAAGCGCTGTAACTGCTGAGCCACCGCACCAGCCATTCAAGTATTCTTTTATGTCAGATATTTTTTGATCAGTGTGATTCCTATTTCTATTTTTGAGTGATTATTATTAGTGCACAATGTGTGAGGGGGCATGTGTGTGAGCATGTGGGTGAATGTGCAGAAGAGAGAAAATGGAGAGATGTGATTTGGGGGTGAGGTGGAAAATGTGATTAAATATCTCAAATCCTGACAGGTTTTATAAACACTTAAAGATATATTAATTCTTTATAGTAATCTCAAATATGCAGCTTAAAGAAGTACCACATTTTTGTTACTAAATCAGTTAAATCAGAACAGGTTTCAAAGGAAAGATAGCCAGAATTGAAGGCTTTGTAGTGAAAGGAACTTTAACACTGACTAGAAATATAAATTGGTACAATTTTCTTAAAGGCGAGTTACCAATTTATATCAATGGTTCATACTTAATTTCAAGATTAGGATAAAATCTAAGGTAGTTATGAAAGACGTCTCACAATAATTTATAAACATGAATGTTAATCACGGTACTATTTGTAATGGGCAAAATTGGGAAACGGCTTCATTGTGTAATATGAGCATATTGAGCTACTTATGATTATAGCCATGAAAACCAATTTTGAAGATTATTCATTGAACTGGAAAAATGAATATGTTATAGCATAAATTAGGTAAAAGCAAAGTACAATCCCATGTGTACAATGTAATCCATTTCAGAAGCAGTCTCTCTCTACAAAATAAGTTTTATAAAAAGCATTTTTCTAAAATTATGATTTAAAAAATAATTTTATAGCAGAACAAAAGCAACCATGTTCCTACACATAGTGGTAAGATTAATCTTGTGTTCAGAGCTTGCCCCTGAGGTCTAAAGCTGAGAGCAAAGGTTACCACGTGTCATGCAGCAATGGGAGTCTTCTGGGGAATACAATGTGGGGAGAGAGGCCCCATGAAAGGGGTGTTATCGTGACCCTGCCACATGGAAGGTGTCTACAGTCAGTATATCAGAGAAAGAACAACCAGGAAAATAATCAGAGAGAGCATGGCAGTCTCTCTGGTTATGTTAGGAGAGATTTTTGCTTTCTCTTGTCCTTCTTGGAGGATTTGGTCTTTAAGAGTTAGGAGGTGGTGCTGAAAGAGGCCTCTGCTTACCTTCACCACTTGGAAGATTCAGCCATGGTTCAACCTTATCAGTGGTAGAAAAATCTAGCTTGGATTTAGTTTAAGGTTGAAATATAAAAGCAAAAGAACCAAGCCTTACCTATCTGTAGTTTTTAGTGGTGTGTGTGCGTGAATGAGTGTGTGTGTGTGTGTGTGTGTGTGTGTGTGCACGCATGTGTGTTTTATTGAGTGGTCCCAACTCACTGGAATATATGGGTTCTACTTTTACCTATTGTGGTATGTCAGCCCTCTAATCTACCTCCCTTTATTATTGCAACTCTTATTGACATATTGACCTGATTCTACATATAAATTAGCATTTTGTTTTTTATAGAATTGTGTTTGCATTTGGCACTCATTATGAATAAGTGAAAAGGACTAGAAAGCTATGTACTAGAAATGAATGATAACCTTCTTTCAGTAGTATGATTATTTATCTATTTATTCACATCTTTAGTTTTCTTTATAGTTTCAAAACCAAATGTGTATAATTTATACACAATAAACTATGTTATAAAAGTGTCTTTTATGAAGTTGTCATTGAACCAGACGTCCATGGTGTTGCTTGATTTACATTTTATGATACACATACTATGCTCATTCTTAACAGATTTAGACTTCAGGAAAATGTTTCTCCAGATAAATTTGTAAGATTTCTTTCACCAGACAAGAATACAGGGCCTCTTTGGCTTCGATTACCAGAAAAGAAGGCTGAATTCATTTCACCTGTCACTGCCATTGATTTTGCTCCATCATCTCTCATTTAGAATGCCTCTGCAGCCGCCTGGTGTTCCTGCTCCAACCTCTTCCACCCTCAACACTGCCTTCTGAGGGATGTTTCTGGAATGCAAATCTGGCTGTGGTATTTCCCTGCTTAAAATTCTTCTGTTGCTTCCTGTGTCATAAAACCCAACTCCCAGCCTGGTGTACTGGACCCTTCCCCCTCAGGACTCTGCCTAAGCTTCTTCCCTGGTGACTTGCTGCTTTCACATTTGCATCCTAGACTTCAGCCTTATTAAATCACCTGTAATTTTCTGAGAGCACTGTGGCCTTTTTTTGTGTGTGTGCTTTCACTGTTTCTCTTGAGTTCCCCACTCCCTTACCTCCTTCACTCTGTTACTCTTCCATTCTTTGGAGAAAACTTGACTTTCCTTTAATGAGCTCAGTTCTATATGGCTGAGTTCCCAATGCCACTTGTTCAGACCTGCAATTTTGTTTCTTCGTATATTTTTCCTATGAATATTAAGATATCCTCAATTAGCTATGGTTTTTCTATAGGTTATATGTTTAATACTCATGTGCCATAGCTAAGAACTTTAAATACATCCTCTTATGTATCCATTTTTCCATATTTTATTGGTGCATTATAGTTGTACATAATGGTGGAATTTCTTGTTACATATTTGTGCATGCATACAATATAAAAATATAACTTGGCCAATATCATTCCCCAGTATTTCCCAGTTGCTTCCCCTCCTCCCTTTCCCTGGTTCCTTTTTTCTACTCTATTTATCTTCCTTTGATTTTCAAATACATTACATTTTTAAACCCTGAAACAAGCTCATACGATGCATTATAATCAGATAAAAAACTAAAGCTTAGAGATTTCTTAATTATTATATTGATATTGGCTTAGTATTTATCCCTTCTACTGGAAGGTGAGTTCAGCGAAGACAGGGAAAGCATTAATCAAGGTAGGCTGGGACATATTGCAGTATTAAAACACCCCTGAATTTTAGTAGCTTCCAAAAAAACTACAACATGGTTTGTTTGTCACACATTCTACATGGTCACTGCAAGTCGGGTGCTCTTCTGCCACACTTAGATTTGACTCTGGAACAAGTAAGTCAGGAAGCAGCTTCTACCTGGAACATTGCCAGTTGTCACAGCAAAAGGAAAGGAGACATGGAAACACAGTCTTTTGAATTTTTGTCAATGTTTCATTGGTCAAAGCAAGTCACATGGGCATTCCTGACTATGGTGGGGTGGCATGTGAAATCCTATTGGGATGGCACTGCAGACAGAAAGAATGAATTGTTTGGAAGCAGTGTACCCTATCACAGGGATCCTAACTGATTTGCTGCACATCCACCATCCTGTGCCTTGTACACTGTAGGTCTCAGTATTTGGTCCCAAATGTCCCAAAAGCTGGTAGGGGTACTGGAACTGTGATTTGATTAATCTAATTTCAGATTAGAAATGACTGTACTGTTTGTATTAACAGTTGATCTTAGGTACTTACTAATATTCCTTCCCTGCTCATTCTCTCTTATTTCTGCTTTGTTTTAAAATATTCTGTCAATAACTGTGAGTTAGTTGCCATTACCATAAAAGAAATTAGAAAAAGAGTGAAGGCAGAAGTAGAATGAGGCCAGGAATGTATAGTTTTAGAGAAATAGTGTTCAGGAAAAGAATCACAAAGAAAAGAATAAGAGGCAGTATGAAATGGCAAGATAGTGATTAGGAAAGAAAAAAAGATGTATGGTAAGATTTTGTTGGAAAAATTCTTTGCTTTCAGACCTTTCAGAGGAGCTATGAGGACAATAGTGAAGATTCTCAGAATTTTTTTGTATTTATTGGATGGATATAGAGATACAATTGAGGGGGAAACATTATCAAACATTCAAGAACTAATGTATATATATATTTAGTTATCCAGGGCTAATGCTATATCATGGATGTCCAGCTTGGGTTCCCCATGTTGCTGTTTCCGCCAGAAAAACTCCTGAGTTAAATGGATATCTCATATAGGACAGAGATCTCCTTCTTAGATGATTCCCCCATATTCCCACCCTCCAGTCTCCTAGGATTTCTTCCTATACCCTCCCCCCGTCCCCCTCTCTACTTCTTCAAGTGTCCTAGGGAGCCATCTCCCTGTTGCGTTGAGAATCATACAATTTGAAGTTCTTATTAGCTTAGCCGTCTAACATACTGCTTCCCCATGTATTCTAGCTTCCACAGATGAGAGATACCATTCGGCCCCTGAGTCTCTGAGATTGGGATACTTCACTGAGCATAATTCTTTCCATCTCCATCCATTTGATTTCAAAAGCCATAATATTGTCTTCTCTAATGGCCGAGTAGTATTCCACTGTATATATGTACCAAAGTTTTTGTATCCACTCGTCGAATGAGGGGCATCTGGGTTGGTTCCATAATCTAGCTATAGTAAATTGAGCTGCTATAAATATTGATGAAGCCACATCACTATAATATGCTGATTCTAAGTGTTTTGGGAAGATACCCAGGAGTGGGATAGCTGGGTCATAAGGTGATTCCATCCTTAATTTTTTGAGGATTCTCCACACTGCTTTCCATAGTGGCTGAACCAGCTTGCAGTCAGATTTGATCAAACTTTAAAAGATAGACATGGTAGCAACAATAGTTAATCTTTTGGGGCATACTGAGATCAGAGATGGAGGTGCATTTGAGATCCATAGTGAATGTTCAGAGAGCTTTTCTCTTTGCCGTGTGTTTAAATGGGATGCTTCTCTACTTTTTTTTAAATACAGAAAAGAGGTATCTTAAGAATGAACAAGGGGTTCCATCTCTGCATAGCCACATTTATCTTCTTGAATGACAGAAAAACAACCGTCTCAACAATTCGCTGTAGAAAAACAGGACTTCAAGTTTTCTCAGTTAGACAGGCGCTTTTGGAGATTCTAATAGTCTTTTCTTATGGTTAAAGTAAAAAGGAAATTGCAAAAATTCACCAAAACATTAGTTTCTCACTTCTGAGATTAGATTGTGGGAAGTCAGAAATGTGTATTAGTGCAAGATATCAGGAGGGCAATGTGAATGCCCTTAACAGGAATTATAGAGGCAGAGTAACAGCATAGGTTTAAAATAAGGTGGGCTTAGATTGTTTTGAAAGTTATTTTAACTCTTCGGTTTTAAGTTTTAATTCTACCTCTATTCCTCAATAGCAGTGTATTCATGGGAAAATTAATCCCTTGAGTTCCTCCTTTCTCCATCTAGAAAGGGGGATGTAACAGACATTTTGTTTACCAACTAGTAACAGATACACAATATTTATAATCAATAGTAGCTCTGATGATATACAGTTAGAAATAATTACAGTGGTAATTGCTCACCTATCAACTTTTAACCCGTAGGAAATATCAGGAAAATTGAGATTGGAAGGGTAGAATTTGATCAACATTGATTGAGATAAATCAACTTAAAAGGAGAAAAGGTTTATTTTGACTCATGGTTCAGAGGTTATAGTCGAGGGTTGCTTGCCTCATTACTTTATGGCCTTTCATGGGGAGCATGTGATGGAGCAAAGCTACTTACCTCAGAAAACTGGAAAGCAAAAAGAGAGAAGGTGCCAGCATTCACTTAAGGACCTAACTTCCATCTGCTGGACCCCAGGTCCTAAAGGTTCCACCACCTTCCAATAGCACCATCAGTTGGGGACCAACCCTTTAATATTGGAACCTTTGGGAGACCAAATTTAAACTATTGCAGTAGGGAAAGTTGGGTTTAGCAATACTACATGAGGATCCCCAGCAGGGAAAATTTCTTTCTCCGAAGCCTCAGGATCTAGTAAGCTGCTTAAAATCATTTTTTAGAGGAACAGTGAGAGAGAGGAAAAAGAGAGAATCAGTTTTTATTTAGTTTTTCATGTGTCTTTCATTGCTCCGACACTTCATGATGCTGGGGCATGAACCTGCACCCTTGTACATGCCAGGCAAGCACTGTAACCGTGACCGCCGAGTTCCAGCCCCTGAAAATCTTGGTAGAGAATTTCAGGTACTCTGTGGCTTGTCTGAATTCAGTGAGGAGAGATGAATGCAGAGCAGCAAACAGGGCACTCTGTCTTTTAGGGTGCCTCCAACTCTGCCACAGCTTGGTCAGGCACACTGGAGCACAGCTCATACTGCCCCTAGAAAGCTCAACGTGGTGAGTCATTTATAAACAGCCAGCCTTTTTATTCTTGCTTAAGGTTGCAGGAGAGTAATTGCCATAGCAACAGCTATCCTTTCCAATTCAGATAAGTACAAGGATAACTCTTGGTAGAAAGACTGGAGGTTTGGGAAGTTCTAATCCTGTTAGCCTTTATTCAAAACCTCTTCAATATTAAAGCAGTTTAGTTCTTTTGCAACATTTCCCTGGGAAGTGGCGTAGATTCTGTACAATGACTCTTAGGGCTGAAAGATGCTGCCTAAGGAAATACACTTTCTCTAGTCCTGGTCTTTATTTATTTATTTATTTTTGAAAACTAGCTGAAGGATTAGTTGCTTTATTCAGTTATTGTACCTTAAAGGTATTTTGTCTCTACTTCTCCCTTACCTGGTTTTTCTTCTGACTTCCCATTTTGGTTAATGGTACCTGTTTCTCTGTCTCTAAACAGAAGCTCAAAAATCAAGTGTTGTTTTATATTCCTGATTCCCAAAACTAAAATTTTTGTTCCTCCAAATTTGTCAGCCTGGCCCTGTGGTCTCATTCCTGGCATGCTTGAGAGCCACCCGCGGAGCCTTTTGAAAATGCAGTTCTTGAAACCCATCCCTGGATATATTGTGTTTGAAAGTTTCGTAGATATTGAAATATAAGAATAACTCAAAACTAAAATATAATAAAATGATTAGCTACCACCCCCACTCTGAAACTTGAACATTCTGAATATAGCTGATTCCGCCTGTGTTCTCCTGGTCTGGCATTTCCTTCTCTTCATTTTCATGGGTAATTCTCATTCTGAATATTATATTTTTTTCTCCCTTATATTTCATTATAGATATGTGCCTTTCTAAATAATAGATGGTCACGTTTTGTTTGAGCTTTATATAAATGTTGTCAGACTCTATAGAATTTATGACTAGACTTTTCCTCTGTTCAGGGCTTGGAATTCACTCATGTTGGTGCCTGCAGCTGTGGCTCATTTATTTAGTATAGTACAGCACTAATGGCTGTAGCACAATTTATTCATCCACTCTCCCATGGATAAATATTTGGATTAATTCCAGTGATTTTTTTTTTTTTACCAGGTGTACACGTTAAATTGTGTCTCTATGACATATATCTATGAGTGAATTGGGAGACTATGTCATCACCTTTACATTTTCAACTTTGCAAAATAATGCTTATTAATTATTATTATTCTTGCCAAAGTGGTTGTTTCCATTCAATACCACAGTCATGTATGAGAATTTGTGTTGTTCTTTAACTGTTTTCATTTATTCCCTCCTGCTGAGTTTGTGTGTGCCCCTGTAAATTTATATGTTGGAATTTATTTATTTATTTAGTACCAGGGATACAACCACTGAGCCATATCCCCAGCCCTTTTTATTTTGAGATAGGGTTTCACTAATTTGCTTTCACTAATTTGCTAAGGCTGGCTTTGAACTTGCAATCCTCCTGCCTCACCCTCCTGAGCCACTGGGATTATAGGTGTGTGCTACTGTGCCTGTCCCACATATTGGAATTTGAACTCTAAGATGATGGTACTAAGAGGATGGGATTTTTGGAGGTGATTAGGTCAAGATGGATGTGCCCTCATGAGTGAGATTAGTGCCTTTATAGAAGAGATGGTGGATACTAGCTACACCCCTTTGTTCTTTCATCCCTTCCCCCATGTAAGGAACAGATTTTGTCCCCTCCAGAGGATGCATTAATAAGGTGCCAACTTGGAAGTGGAGAGAGCCAGTTTTTACCAGATACTGGATTTGCCAGTGCCCTGATCTTACACTTCTCAGCCTCCATAACAATGAGGAATACATTTCTATTATTTATAAATTATTTCAGTCTATTATATTTTATTATAGCAGCAGGAGCAGCCTACACTACCCAAAGGTTTTTCTTTTTATAATTTTATACTGCAAAATGTAAAGTGGTATCTCATGGTGGTGGTGGTGGTCTCTCTCTCTCTCTCTCCCTTGGAATTGAAGCCACAGCCTTTTGCATGGTATGCAATCATTTTACCACAGAGCTATACCCCCAGATCCTCATTGTGATTTTAATTTGCTTTTTTCTGATAACTACTGAGACTGAGAATCTTTTCTTGTGTTTCTGCCTTTTATGCATCAGTCTCTGCAAAATTATTATTTGTCTCTTGCTGTTCCTCTGCATTTTAAAAAATCCACAGTCAATTCTGAAGAACAGCTGAGGATACTAGTGATTGCCTTTATGTCTCTCCCTCTGTCTCTTCCTCATTGTTACCACGGTGTCTGCATTTGTTTAGGAGCTAAGCACCTTAGAACATCTTGTCTATCGGTATTTTTGTCGCTGCTCTCTAGGCTTCCAGTCTCCCCAGCATCCGTGCATCTGAGTAGGTTCTTCTTGAATGCCAGTTCTAACTGATTGGCCAACTCCTGTGTTTAAAATCCTGGTGACTTCCCAGTGTTTGACTTCTGAAATTCTGATGTCCGTACCTGCCTGCACCTCTACTTTTGAGTCCCTTTAGCTTCATCACCTTGGCTTGACTTCTGCTGATCCTACTGTCTTGTTAGTTTCAATATGAGCACTTTCTTCCTTTGGTGCCCAGCCACCCATGCTCCACTGTTTACCACAACCTACCCAATAAAAACTGGAAACAATCTCACTTTTTTCTCTGTCTTCTAAACTGTTGTAATATTTTATAATTTTTGTTTTCCTATCTTCCTTACCATTTTCTACCTGGTGTTACAGTTGTGTTTACCAGTAGGGAGTCTGGGGAGGTTGTATTTCATCCCATCAATCTCAGTGCCTTTCATATACTAGGTAATGATATATATATATATATATATATATATAAAATTTTTTTTGTAATTGAATGAAATTGTGCAATAGAAATAAGACCCCAGGCTAAAGATTTAGTCTTATTTTTTCCTTTCTGTAAAATCAATCAAGTCAAAGCCAATGACTGAGTCTTAAGCTTGTGCATTCTTTTTCATAACTAAAATATCTTTCATATGCTTGATGCTAAATTAAATGGAGGCCGTGGACTTCATGGTTGTTTAAACAACCATATTTAAAGTCAAACATTAACTGATCTCTTAAGACTAAAGATATTTTGAAAAATTTTTTAGTGATGAAATATAGTAAATACTTTAGGGTGAATTTGCTTAAAGTAGTAAATTTACTGGGAATTAAACCTGGTGAATAAAATTCAGTAACTAATGATACTGAACGCAACCTTCTTGCTCCTTCCTTCGGTCTCAGAGTTGAGCTTTCTTGCAGACAATAAGGAGGACTGGGTTTTTGAAGCCAGGTTGAATGAGGCTTCTCAGTGATGCTTCAGTCTTTAGAATGGTTAGTTTGAGTGATACCCAATGTCCATTAAAGCTAGCAACTCATCTCTCACAACTTTGGCAAAAGAATGTATCTGTCTTTTGTTAAACCTCAGTTACATTTAAATCAGTGACAGACCTGATTGGTGATCCCAAAGCATTTCTTATTCCTTTGTGCTTTTATTTCTGTTTCCTTTTGTTAGAAGTTGAGAAACCAGATACTTGCTTGTGACCCGTTCTGGTCAAAGAGATTTAAAGGAAAGATTGATGAGGACATAAGATAATTTGTTTCCCACTGAAAGGCATAGGACTACCGGGAGGCGGTTGGCATTTCCCACTCCCATTCCTTCTTCATTAGGATATCAGTGAGATGATACTACATCTGGAATTGTAACAGGCATCCTGGGAGCAGAAACCCTGCATACTGAGAAGCTTTAACTCAAGGGTGCAGCGACTAACTCACCATGGTCTGCTGAGCAATAGCATGAACTCTGGAAATGCTAACCTCTATACATGTGTAGGAATAAATATAAGTGCCTTTTCATTTACTGTTTCTTGGATTCTCTGTTATTCAAAGATGAATGCCTTCTAACTAACTGATAGTCACCTGTCAAAAAAAGTCATCCATTCATAATTTCCTCTATAATGTGAAAACATTTATCTATCATCTAACCATCCATCCAACCATCCATCCATCATCTCAATAAGCTCTCTGTACATTTTGTTATCTGTCCTGAAATGAGCTGCAAACACCACCGTTAGTTTTTTTTTTTTCTGAGACTTTTTAACAACTTTTTATTCATTCACTTCATATACAACATCCTTCTGGCACATTTGTGAATACTTTTAAAGTGATGGTATCATCATCTTTATGGCAATCTGACTCATATTCAGATTTCATCATACTTTATCTCTGAACTAACATTGGGTATTCTGTATTCATCTACTTGGTTGACTTGCCAGATTTACTGAGGAATTTCTGATTTTGTCCCTCTAGAGAATTTTTAACAAGTTTTTAACCTACAGGACAGTTTTCCTTTAGAAAGTCCACATTTTCTAGAAATTTGTGGGACTCTGACTCTGAAAAAGTTGCCTTCAGGGAGCTAGATATATGCATTTGCCCTCATAATGCTTACTTACAATTTAACCTGAGTAGTCTAAGTTATCTATGCCCCTTAATTTCCTGATCATTCAGCCTGTAGCACCCATGTCCAAAAATATGTGTATGTGTGTGTGTGTTTGTGTGTGTGTGTGTGTGTGTGTGTGTGTGTGTGTGTGTTTCTATAGAAGGAGTCAGCTGTCTTTTACTGTAAAGGGCCAGATAGTAAATAATTTAGTGTTTATGGGTCACATATGACTACTGTTGCAAATTTTTGTTTTATTTTGTACCAGGGATTGAACCCAGGGGCAATTAACCACTAAGCGACATTCACAGCCTGAAACCCTGCCTTTTTTTTTTTTTTTTTTTTTTTTTTTTTTAGAGAGGGGGGGGGAATCAATTTTTACTATTTAATTTTTCATGTGACTTTTGTTGTTCCAACTTCCTAGTAAATGGTGCTGGGGTTTGAACCCACATACTAGTGCATGCCAGGCAAGTGCTGTAACTGCTGAGCTACCGCTCCAGCACCTTGCTTTTGTTTTTATAACCATTTTGAATGTAAAATCTACTCTTAGCTCATGAGTCATATAGAAATAAGGTGCTGGCTACAGTTTGCCACTTTCTGTTCTAGCAGGTTATTCTGGAACGTAGGGGTACTTAACAGAAGAGTCACAAAGAAGAGAAACAGAAGAGAAGGAGAAGATTATATCCTACTATTCCAGCATTGTATCTGTGTAATAAATGTGAAGGTAACTTTTGTTTTCAGCTTGGAAATATAGAGAACTATAAGGAGTACCACTCTCACACTTCGAATAAAGCATGACGACATGAAGGTTAATATTTTCATTGGAACCTATCAAGGAATTGAGGTCTCACAGCAAATGACAAACATGCAATTTGGAGAAAGATGGGGACCTGCAGAGAGAGACAGGGTCTCAACATTTGGTCTCATAGAGGGGAAATGCAGGGTGGCATATACTCTGGTAATATTTAGGTAGACGTTTTTAAAAACAAGTTGTGAAGTCTGGCTGTGGGCTAGTTGGCAGTGTGAAGTCCTAGGGTTCACAGATATAAAGAGCTTCAGACTTACAGATTGTTTCCTCCTGAAGTCCTATCAGGTATACTCAGTTACTCTGAGAGAAGGTTAGGGAGAATCCTGAGAAAGCTACCATAGTCCTCATAGATGCAAATGAAGAGATTGAAATATAGTTATATACAGAAAATTCAGCTAAGCCACACTAAGAGCTACAGGCAGTGACATCCCAGTAGCAATGAGTACAACCAGTGCCCGAATCTTGCTTTCTGTGTACCATTTTTCTAAAAAAGAAATAGGAATCATTAAAAATACAGCAAATTCCAGGGCTTGGATACAGAGATACAAGATAATCTTGAAGCATCTAGTAGTGTAAGGAATTGCTCAGAAACAATTCCACAGAAGCCAAGCACCCGCCCCCCAAAAAAACTTTGCATAGCCAAAGTGGGAACAATTTGAACAAGAAAATAAAGTGGTATTAGGTTATAACATAAAGTATAAAATAAATGAGTGTATACCGCAATAAAGTATAAAAATGAATCAAAGAAGACAAACTATTATTATAAAAAGATTTCACATAATCTGATATAGCCTCTCCTCTAAGAGGTCAAACTTAATTCGCTCTGCCTTGAGTATGGACTATATATTGTGTCTTATCTTCAAACAATTGCATGTGAGAAAAAGAGATAAAATAATTCTGTAGTGGAGAACTCTGGTGAATGCTTGTTTGGCTAGGTGGTCAAGGTTAGTCATGTTGGTAGCAAGTAGCTGCTGAGATGAGTTGAGGATGCCTCAACTGTGTGGCTTTGCTTCTCCAAGCAAATAGTGAGAAAAAATATCAACCAAACCCAAAGTGAGGGACTGTTGGCAAAATGCCCAATAAGTATTCCTCAGGTCTGTCAAGGTCAACAAATGCACGGAGAGTAAGAGCGCTGACAGTCTAGAGGATGGTCTGGGCATCTCAAGAATGTGGCATCCTGGACTGGATCTTGGAAAAGAAAAAGGACATTAGTGGAAAAAATATCTGAATAGTGTTAGGAGCTTTGTTTTTAATAGTAGTGTATGAATACTGAAAATATATCAGGGATATTTAAGATGATAATAATATAATAAACTGGGTTCTGGAGTCACGTTATGATTTTCTTTATTGGATTTACAACTTTTCCGTAAGTCTAAAATTACTCCAAAATAGAATGGTTCATTTAAATGGTTTGAACATATGCAGCACATTGAAATTTGTAGGATGCAGCTGAAGCTGTGCTAAGAGATCCATTTTGAGTACTAAATACCTCTATTAAAAATAAGAATGAATGAAATCAACAATCTATATATTTACACTAAGAAATTAGAAAAAGAGTGAGTTAATCCCAAAGCAAGGAGAAGGAAAGTAAATAAGTGAATGAAACTGAAAGCAGAAAACAACAAACTGAATGAAATGAAAAGTGATTCTTTCAAATGATCAATGTAATTGATAAATTTCTCACCATGGTCACCTAGAAAAACAGAAAAGACCGAAATTACAAGCATCTGGAATGAAAGGGGTATAGCCTTGCTGAATACACAATAGAACAGTAAGGAGATACTGTGAACAGTTGTATGCCCAGACATTAAGCAACTCGAAAGGAATGGATCGATTCCTTGGCAGAAAAAAACTATTTAAGAAGATTGGAAAACTGAATAGTGTTATATCTATTAAATAAATTGACCTTTTAGTTTAAAATGCCCAGAAAAGGAAACTGGTAAATTCTGTTAAACATTTTTTTTTTTAAAAGAGAGGACAGTGAGAGAGAGACAGAGAGAATCAATTTTTATTGAGTTTTACACATGGCTTTTGTTGCTCCAACACTTATTTGTGTATGTGGGTGCTGGGGTTTGAACCCGCGTACTTGCGCATGCCAGGCAAGCGCTGTAACTGCCGAGCCACCACTCCAGCCCTCTGTTAAACATTTAAGAAGGAGATATTCCAATTTCTTAACAATCTCTTGCAGAAAATTGAAGACATGTGGGAATCATTCCATGGACACATATCTAGAGCCAAATGAAAGCAAAAATAACTTCACTCAGTTTTTTTTTTAATAATTTACATTTTTCAACATTTACTATGTGCCTAACATGTTAGGTTCTGAGCTATCCCCCAAATGATGATAGGAAGAACTTTAGTTGTAACCTTTTGTGAACGAGATCCGTCACGGTTATTATGAATTTCCTTTGGGAGACACAACAGTGACAAGATATTGGCACAGTATCTTCTTGAAGTGTTAGGATATAGCTGTGAATTCACTCTTGCTCATGAAATTTTCTGACTCCTAATGATACATGTGAGATTGGAAGACATAATCAGAATGCCTATTCTAATGAAGATTTTGAGTTAGGAGGTGGAACTTAAGGATTTGGGAGCACATGGGAATACATTTGGCCTTTCCATTACAGGATGAAACTTCAGAGGAGAGAAGATTTGGGAGTTAATCAGCTGCTGTTTATAAAGAAGTGTAATTGGCATCCAGTTAACTTGGTTGAGATTGACTTAAACTAAATGTGGAAGTAGAGGGAAATTTGGTTCAGGTAAACATATGAGTGTGGTTTCTGTGGGCTGAGCACAGAGAAGGAATGTAAGACCGAGAGTTCTGGCAGCACCCAGTGACTCACAGGAGAAAACAATTAGGAAGAAGGCCAGGAGTGAGTGCTACCTCAGATACCAATCCACAGATCACAGGAAAGATGCAGGGTGCATTTCAATTACGACTTGGGGAAATATAATTGATATTGTAGGTCTCACCAAGACTTGGTGGTATAGAAACCAATTTTAGAAGTAGTGCAAAGGTTTGTCTTATTCTGAAAACTTCAATCACTGGTTTTCTGCAGCAAACAAGGAACAATGGTTGTGATGAATATCCGAGGTTCATGTGGAACTTCTAAAGATCTAACTGTGTATATTCTGGATTAAGTTATTAGGGAGTTATAAATAGTATAGCCAAATGATTAGAAGATTGTAGCAGAAATTAGTGTTGCTAATAATATGTTCAGTTCTACTCCTGACCCCAGTGAACCTTCCCCTTCTCAGCCTCTTCCTTGAAGTTAACATAGCCACGTGACTTTCTATAATGAATGGAAGTGAACAGAGGGATCAATGTTTTCTAGACTTGGAGCTCATTTGTGTGAATGAGAAATAACCTTTTGTATGTTAAACCATTTAGATTATAAGGTTCATTATTGCTGTTACATAATCTATCCTATATGCATTGATCCAAAGTTATATGTTGTTACAAAATTGTGTAAGGTGGTGGCAATATAAAGCAGAATTATGGAAGTAGGTTTTAAGTATAAAAATATTTTTTCAAATACAGACTTGCAGAGATTGCCAGCATATAACGAGTTAAATGGTGCAACAGCTGTGTTAGAAGCAGTAGTGGGAATGGTTCCCTCTAACAGCCTTTCCACTCCTCTGCTCCATGGTTGTTGGTGCCTATTTGTAGAACTCTTAAGGCTTACAAAGTGCATCTGAAAAATCACAGGTATAGAAGATAGATTTTTGGCTCTATAAAGGAAGTCCATTCTTTCAGTGAGAAAGTTCCGAAGATGGACATGACACTAAAGTGTGAGCTGCTATCACAGGAGTGTTAAAGCATTGATTGACTAGATTGGGCAGGTATGACGCTAAAGGTATTCTGTCATTGACTGCCAATTTTTAGTGAGGTTTTAATTCTTAGGCCTCTTTGAATGAATAACCTCTATTATTCTTTATTTCATTCCCTGCTTTATTTTTTTATTGATTTTATCAGTTGTCTGTAGTTTATTGAAAATCCATCCATCTACTATGTCTGTTCGGCTAGTAGTATGCTGAACCAATTTCTAAATTTTCAGGTATTTTTTGAGCCTGTTGTTAAGAAAACACATTATTAAAAATTAAATTATATAAACATAATTAATCTGTATGGACAAACTAGGTCATAACACTCAAAATTTGCCACTTTCTAGTTACTTTGCTACACTTGTTATTATGAGCTTATTTATATCTATCCTGTCTGGATAGTGGGAACATTATATAATGTTCAGTGTGCTACTAAATATCTCTCCCCACTTTGTATTGGCAGTGTCACATTAGTAGCTTGAAATCAGCCCTGTTGGGAGTATTAATACTACAGAAAGTCTCCAACGCAGAAAATTGGGGCCTTGTCTCTGGGAACTGCTTGCCACTGTATTCATCTATGTCTCCAGCTCTGGAATTTAAATTTCCCCGGGATAGAAATTTTGTTATATTCAGTGTTGTCAGTTCTCAAAACATATTTATTTATTGAAGAAATTAATGACTGACTCATAACAGGACCAGCAGCAAGTTTCAAAGAAGAAAGTGAGAGAAAGCGAGGAGCATGAACGGGAGTCAGAGGTTGCTCTCTGGTCGGCCTGCCTTGGCTGTTTTGCAGGCACAGCACATAGGAAATGGCATCGAATGCTGTCAGTTTGCAAATGGAAATTATCTCTCTTCGTTCTCCAAAGATCTTCCCAGAGTAATCCCTGAGCTGTTCATAAACTCCTGAAGAATTAGACGTGTTTTCTTCCTTGTGTTCAGTGCATTTACAGGCAAGGGTTCCGATTTTATGGGCACAGAAATAAGATCTTAACTCAGAAAAAAAAATCTCAGTCCCCCAAATGCAATCTCAACACACGTAAAGAAAGAAAGAAGGCTGTGAAGGGGTTTCTCTGTCAGTCCAGAGAAGCCAAGCTCAGTTAGGCGGCCCTGCCTGAAGCTGAGCAAGTAAAAAGAAGGCAAAACGGGGTTGGGGATTTAGCTCAGGGGCACAGCGCTTGCCTAGCATGCGCAAGGTCCCGAGTCCGATCCTCAGCCCTGAAAAAAAAAAAAAACAAAAAAACAAAACACACATAAAAAAGGCAAATCACACCCACTGTTTTAGAGCTTTCACTGGGAACTTCCTCAGACTGAAATGCATTGGTTGTCTTACTGAAAGTTCTAGAGGCACCACTTTTTGACCCAGAGAGTAAAAAATGTTTTCTCAGGTTATTTGCAGTGCTGTAGAGCAGGGTCCATAAGGTAGAAATCTGTAGGCAGTGTCTGGGCTGCTGACAACTTGGTGTGTATGGCTGTTCAAAACTGAATTAGCTTCCAGCAATTAAATATCAAATTTCCACTAAAAATTTGAGTTTCCATCTTCTCTTGAAATTTCCAGCAGCACCAGAGCGATATTAACTACAAGATGAAAATCCACTTGAGCTAAGTAGTGCTACCGTCATGAGACAGTCATACACTGTCCAGCTCAGGACCATCCGTCCTATTTCCCAGGGTCCTATAACCAGTCATCTCTATTCCATAAGGTTATTTGCCAGTGCTATATCTTTTGTTAGTCACTTGCCCCGTATAATACTGATTACATTTGATGGCTGGATATCTAACACAAGAGATTTCATATTGTTTGGCAGGCAGTGATCTTTCTCCTGGATAGTTGTTCTCCTTGGGTTTCATTTTCTTCAAGTGTTAAGTGAAGTGGTTGGAGCAGTGGATCCCTAAGGATTCCTATTCTCCTGGCATTCTGTACTTGCTCTGAATAACCTAACACCTTTATCATCTTACAGCTTTAAGTTTCCAATTCTTGTATTTCTGTCTCTATTTCTTCCTCCCCCCCATCTCTATGTCTATCATCATCTCAAAATTTGTTGTTCTCTTTTTTTTTTTTAAAGAGAGGACAGTGAGAGAGAGACAGACAGAGTGAATCAATTTTTATTGAGTTTTTCACATGACTTTTATTGCTCTGACACTTAGTTGTGTATGTGGGTGCTGGGGTTTGAACCCTTGTACTTGTGCATGCTGGGCAAGCCCTGTAACTGCTGAGCCACTGCTCCAGCCCCCGTTGTTCTCTTATTGTGTATTAGAAGAGGATGCCTGCAGGGCCATCCATGAGGAAAAGTATGAGACTTAAGTCAAAGGAGCAAGCATGCCTACTCATTCTGTTCTCTCTCCTTATGGGAGACATCATTTGCTTTGCTTAGAGTCTTCATAGGACTTGGAGCAGGAGAACATGCTGACTTTAAAAAGGGACTTCAGAACTTAGGGAAAATACTTCCTCTTTTACTTCCATCAGACTTTCTGAGTATGATTTTCTCAGACTATAAAGAGCTCATGTTGAGCAAACTTAGTCAAACCCAGAGACTCAGGGTCGAATATTTGTCCTCGTTTGTGGAGGCTAGAGTAAAACCCAGCCTTGGGTGAAAGGTTGTCAGACTTATGTATTAAACCCAACAAAGGCATAGCAACACATAATCTAGGGAAACCATAAATATTTAGGGGGGGAAGGAGGGAAGGGGGAAGGGAAGATAGGGAGTAGTTTAGGGAGACAGTCAACTGTGTAGCATACTCTTTGCGCTCCCAAGAATCCAGATAATACTTATGCAATCATTTAATTCTGGAAAATTCATAATCTAAACATTTATATGTGTTGTATGGGCAAAATATAGAAGAATCAAGAGACTGGGGTGTGGGCAATGTAGGGGTAACTGGCTTAGGAGCAAATGCATATCATATAATTACTTTATACACATTTATGATTGTACAATAACTCAGCTCCTTAATAAAAACATTTTAAAAAGGAGCTCAATTGCTGGAAATGTTCACTGAATACTTCTCAGTTTTAAGTGTACCAGCCAGCATTAGTTCTTTATCATTAAGATACCATGGTGATAGATATCCTAGACACATATATAAAAAGAACAATTTGCATTTTCTTTAAATACTACATAAGACACTCATATTTAAAGAACAGAGTGATTATCACATCTAAATGAATAGCTTCTGAAGTAGTATTTCTCATACCTGGTTCTCATGAACAATGACACTATCCTCAATGCTCTAGTTGCTCTAGTAGCCTGAGTACAGGAGTGTGATGTAAAAGCTGGTTTTAACCTTGCAGGGATATGATTTGTTTTAAGAAGATCTAATGTGTATTTTTGTGGTATCTTCCCCCTCTTCTGGTTATAAAAAATCATCTTAAAAATAAAATATATTTTATTTTAGTTTCATATCGAGATGGGATATATACAGTTATGTGAAAGAATTACAGTTTTCTCTCAATTTCTTTTTCTATTCAAATTAGAAATATACCTTCAGCCAATGAAGGTTATGATTGTAATTTAGAGTGCCTAAGAATGGGCGTTGGTTTATGAAAGTTAAGGCACTGAACTAATATTTTTGCTATCATGTGTTCTGGATCATCAAACGTGCACAGTGGCAAGAAATGTGATTGCCTCTTGCTTGTGGAGGATTACATTAGAGATATGTACAAATAAATCTACAACAGAAGCCCACTTTCAAGGCTTAATAGGGTCTTAAATTCGGAAATGATTTGGGTTAGAGCTGTTTACATTTTGATACCATTGACTGTTTTCTCCTAGATCATTGTGTGTGTGTGTGTGTGTGTGTGTGTGCGTGTGTGTTTATTCCACTCATTTCTTTATTGCAGGAGCAGATAGTGCTAGGAATTGATCTAGCCCTGGGAGATGATGATAAAAGCAGGTTACCTAATTACATTCCTTTACTTTCTTTCTCCTTTAATAAGTAAGGCAGAAAAAAAAAATCACGTGTCTCTTGCATGTTTAGAAAGGCTCCTCTACTGCTAATCATTCTTACTGATTTAGAAGATCTTGGGTTTCTGCTGCCAAAAAGTGCAAGCAAAGATTTTCGTGGAACCGAAAAGCATCTGGAAACTTATGACTGCTTTATATAATTTCAGTTTGTTGAATGATGAAGTTAAAAAGTTGTGCTAAGAAAAAATTTATTTTTTTTGAATAGTGGCTTGTGCAATATGTATATATATATATATGTATATATATATATATTTTGCTCTATTCTTTAGAATATGGAAATAACTAAATCAGCTGAAGCAAAAATTTTTATGTTATTTACCTTCAGCTTTCCAAGATTAGACTGAATTCTTCCGTTAGATAAGTTTGCTGTGATTTTAAATGCAGAAAAACAATAAAAGAAATAATCCAACTGAAAGTAGCGTGTGTAAATTACAAGACATGATAGAAAAGATGATTACTAAAGTTAATAGAAAACTACACTGTGAAATCTAACAGTGTTTTAAAAAACCTCAGTTGATAAATAGTTCTGCTAGTTACATTGTTCACAACAATTATGGTAAGGCTTGTTTAAATATATATAAATGTATATATATGCATATATAGACATGTATATTTAAATTAATAGATTTTTAAATGAATATTTAAAAGTTGTGATTTCAATTGATATACTTAAATGAATAGGTTTTTTAATTAAATAGCTGCATTTTATGATAAATGTTTGGTTTATTTGTTTTTAGCTTATTTCAATATTATATTCACAATACTGAAAAACAAAACAAAACCCCCCAGAAGATTAATGATTTAGCCTAGGAAATAAAAGAAATAACCATGAAAAAATGTTCATAGAACATATGAGCTATTTAAGGCATTAACCAACTACTTTTGGAATGTTTTAATTCAAGAAATACCTCAGGAGTTTTCTTTAGCTACCAGGACCTGTGCTGGGCTCTGGGTATGACTTAAACTTACCTCCTGTCTCTAAGGGCAGATGAAGTGGCTATCTTTGTTCCTTTTGTGTATATCATTCTCTCTGTACTTTTAGTACCACAGAATAGAACACATAAAAGGCAGTCAATATCTGCTTGTTGCATTGAATCAAATATGTGTTGTCAGAGTGAACAATTGAGATTTCAGAATCACTTTGTTGACTCATGTTTGGGCCTCTTAAAATTTTTGTAAATGGCAGAGAACACAGGTGTAGGATCTCTTGAATTTGCTAGGATGCAAATTATTTAATAGTATTTAATAAAATCATTGAAGTTAGGGTTTATGGTGTTAAATATTTCCATTTATATTAATGCTTAATATAATGGCAAATGCAGGAGACTGGGTATGAGATACCTATGATTTCTTGGGCAAGCAACCTGCCACATTTAAGATGGAAATTTCTCCATCTTTACAATGAAGACCAAGGAAGGATCTTAACCTGAAGTCACAGATGATCTTATAGAGGCCTTGAATGGCATAGAATGGAATGCAAAATGATGTGGAAATGTTCAAAGAATATATCTTTTACTTGGAGAGGATCTAGATTTCAATAGATTCTGTAGAAGTCCATACCTCTACCGCCAAGTTTATTTCCTGTGCAAATTGCTTCTAGAGTTTCTTTTATATTGAAAAATCATCTTTAGAATAACATGCAAAAATTTTAATCAGTAGATTAAAATTAGAAAAAAAAAACCTTTTAGCTTGTTGTTATACAAGAGAAATGCCATTTTGGGTTATTCCCTCTTTCCTATCCTAATAATGTAATGAATTCATCAAGCTAACGGACATTAATTGAAAGCCATTTTGCAGTTTGAAATGCAATAACAAGGGAATTGGTAAAAGATCTACCAATATCTTTCTTCAAAGAATCCACTATCTAACTATGATGATCAAATCAACCCAGTCTTTACTTTCAAGGGTGTTGTTGAGATGAATCTTACAGCATGAAAAAATTAGAGGGAAGCTACGTTTAAGACTATAGTGTCTTTAATTGAAATAGATTAATTCTAGCAGCTTTATTAAGGAGATAACATATTCAAAGTGCTGTGCTAATCTATTTATATATAACACATTTACTGAGCACTGACTCTATGCCAGGCACAAGAATATACTAATAAATAATATAGAGTTTTTCAACATTGAAAACTATTGTAGTGTAGGAAATAAAAACAGTAACAAATAATTATAATATCATAGTTCAGTATTTAAATTCAGATATGAAAAAAATTGCAAGGGAAAATAGAAGAGTGGTTCTAAGGACCTCTATTTTGTTCCAGCTCTCAGTGGTCTGAAGCCTGAGGGTTACAAAAATATCATAATTAGTTACCATCTGTCATGCTGCATCTGGGGAAGGAGAGTTCTCTATCATCTATGGGGAGTGGGCATGAGGCAGTGATCAAAACAAGGCCTTCTAAATGACATAGAACCATGGTTGTGCTGGAATCTATTAATAGGGAGATGAGTAGAGTCTTGCAATAGGGGCAAAGACATTGCTTAAGGGCATATTTGTGACACCACACATTGGTTAATCTGGAACACAGGATGTAGATAAAGGAGCAGCAGAAACAAAGGTTATAAAAAGTGGCATAGGGTCAAGGATGGGATCTGAACTTTATCCTAGGTAGCAGGAAGTACTGTGGATTTATGCACAAGGAGGAATGAACAGTACTGTGCTCTCAGAAGCTTCACTAGGATGAATCAAAAGGGGGAAAGGTCAGGGAAAGCAGACCTGCAGCAGCAATAGTCTAGAGAGAACTGAACAGTTAGCTCAGTGGGAATGAAAAGAGGGAACAGATTTCTGTGGCATTGCAGAGCAAGAGCAGCAGGATTTGACAATGCTGAGGTGTGGGGTTGAACAAGGTAACAGGCAAAGATGAATCAGATGGGTTTTTTTTTTCTGAATACTGTTGCTGTTGGCAGAAAAAAAAAGCCAGAAGGACAAATTGTTTTCAGAAGGAATAATATTTACAGATATCTAACTCTTATTGAGGTCAGTGTTGATGGAAACAGTCGTATAAAGCTTGGGAGCAAGGAATGTGGGCTTTGAAGGGCAAGTGAATTTGGGTACAGGACAGATTTGGAAATGCTAAGCTCAAGGACAAGCATTCATGGAGGTTCCTAGGTGGAACTATTTAAGAAAACTATAACCGGGGCTATTACTTGATTTAGTATATTATTTATAGAGTGTTGCTGGATTGTAGGTTCTATAAAGTTCTATAAGATTCTTTTGACCTGTTATTCTAAGGTTAAAATTGTGCCTAGAGCTTGCATGTGCTCAATACATAGTCACTAAAAAGATCAATGAAGAACCATTCTGCACCAAGGATTGTGCAAAATATCTAAAACAGAGAAAAGATTAAGTTTGTGCCCTCAAAGAGCTGTGATTATGTATTACATAATTACAGAGTTGTTTGTAAATCACAAGAGGTAAGTCCAAGTAGGCTTTACAGAAAATACATTGATATTCTCAGAATATGGGGGGCATCTGGGAGGATGAGTAGGAGCTCATGAAGAAGGCAGACAGAGAAGTGAAGGAAGTAGTTTCAGATGGAAGACATTGCATTGTGTAGGCATGGACTCTGGGAGTCATTATTAGGTTTGTAGGGTGTATATGGATAAGGGAAAGGGGAAAGATGAGATTGGGGATGCACATGGAGGCCATTTCTTAAAGGACCTATCTGTCATAGTAAGGAACTGTGAATTATTTTGAAAGACTGAAGTATGCTGAGGGATTATGAAGAAAAGTGATGTAGTAATTATAATCTTTGGCATAGTTGCCAGCAAGGGTCAGGTTCAACCCAACCTCCTTCACATTAGTAGCATATTCAGACCCTTTAGAAAGATCCAAGAAAATTCCTAATGAAGATATTTAAAGAGATTGATCTGTTGGTATCTCTTCCATCATTTGCTTCACACTTTCTTGCCTGGATACTCTGATTTCTGTATGGGAAACTTCGCCCTTTCCTTCCCTGAGGTTCATTTGTTGAGAGTCTATGAGAACTTCCCACTACGAAAGCCTTGGGGATCTAGGAGAGGCATTCCATGTTAGTGGTAAGCTGTAATTTAGGCTCCCAGCTCTTCTACTTCCCATCTACGTGACATGGAGGCATGCTTATGAAGGCACCTAATCTTATTTCTTCATCTGAAAAACTAAGGCTAAAGTTCATAAGTAACTACATGCATTTCATCAATTTATTGGATTATGTTTAAATCAGTAGATGTTGAAAGACAGGATATATATTTTTTCCAAGGCTGCATTGTTCTTACATTTGCAAATAAGAAGTTTTGTACCCAAACATATCATTCTTCCATATTTTTTAAAAATAAAGATACATTTTAAAGCTGTAATTTAAAGTTTCCTTTTGGTTAAAAATAATGATTCTAAAAATGGCATATCTCTACATATGCTTGCTTGGTGCAATTGAATATTATTTGTCTGTTTCTAGAATGTGACATAAGTGGGACTAAGACAATTATAGACAATTTTGGTAACAAAGTTATCATCTAAGTCTTATGTGAGTGGATGGCTTAGATTTTTGATTTTTGAAGTTTCAGGTAGTTTCTTTTTCCCTGGTTTTTACTTTCTATTTGACCCTGAGGGAAACTAACTGCATTTATCTCAAGCATTTCTTATTGCCTGTCTTCAATATATAATCATAATACTTGGTACATCTGAAATGCCTGACATCTGGCACTCAAATTGCTTTATAAATGTGGGCTTGGGCAAGACAGCAAACAGTCAACAGAATAAGAGCATTTATTGGCTACTAATGATTGTTCTGGGTACTGTAGGGGATAACAAAATTGAGAAAGAAAATGTTTTCTAAGCTTTCAGGTAGCCTGCAATTTTGCCGGGCGGTTCAAATACAAATGATTTTTTGAAGAGGAATAAAAGTAGTGCACATGGGAGTGCTTGCTATTGCCTACATAAGAAATCGAACATTACCAAAGAAATGTGCTCTCAGCACTAGAGTCTTAGAGACCATTGTGTTCCCTGAGACCAGTGGAAGCTTTCCAGCTACACTGGCTTATTCATTACTATTAACTTGACAGACCAGAGGTGTTTACTAACTCATCTTGTGTTGGATCTGAAATTTCAAAAAATGGAGACATAAGAAAAACTAATTTGGGTTTCTTGGGATTTCTTTATTATAAGCAGTTTGGTCAGTTATTTTAATTACAGAATTATTAAAGAGTTCTGAGGTAAAAAATGATTTGTAAAGCAGTTCTACTTAGCAGGAGTTTTGTGGGGGTTCTGATCACTTCAGGTGGGTTTCACATACAGAGTGGTAACCATGAACCTGGACAGTCCCCGCTGTTGAATTTACAGCTACACTGGGGACTTCTGCCCACCCCCATCTGTCTAAGGCACCTCTCCACCTGTCATTTCTGTACTTTTGGCTTCTATGATATGATAAATTGTTTCTAATTAGTATTTCAGACATTTTTTTCTTCTCTGGATAACATCTCAGCATCCAACATAACAACATTGGCAGCTCAGAAGTGAGCTTTTATAATACACTTATTTCTATAGGTATAAACCATTGTAAATGATTTGGAGAAAAACATACTTTTATTGCAAAATAAACATGAACTATTTTTATTTTGTCAATATGAATTTTAAACTTTGATCTTTGAACCCTCTGTTAGCATGCCTTAATAATGATTGGGATAGATTCTGTAGCTTTCTTTTCTTTCTTTCTTTTTTTAAAGAGAGAGGGACAGAGAGAGAGAGAGAGACAGAGAATAAATTTTATTTAATTTTTCATGTGATTTTCATTGCTCCAAGACTTCTTTGTGTATGTGGTGCTGAGGTTTGAACTCGCATACTCGTGCATGCCTGGCAAGCACCATAACCACTGAGCCACCACTCCAGCCCGATTCTGTAGCTTTCTAATGATATTTTGGTTTTTAAAACTTGGTGTAACATAGTTTATAACTTCAATCTCATATGTAATTCAAAATTCCATTCTCCTAGTGTGGACTACTGCTGTAAGGCTAACTTTACTGAGTGGTGAAATATCTTCTGGCTCTGAGATGCCCCCTGTGATTTACTCCTTGAGGTTAAACTCTTTTAGATTAGGGAAAGGTAGGCAGAATGAAGGAATAAGGAAGCAGAGATCATGTAGTGTGACTGTTCTCATGTTGGTGATTCTGGGAAGGGGCCCTGTTGTTGCAGTAGTACATCCCGGTAATGACTGATCTTGGTGGTCTCTGGTTGATGTGGAGTGATATCCACATAAATGCTGAGATGTTCTTCTTTGGGCAAAGCTCAGCTTCACTGCTGCCTTCTTTACTCCCAATCCTTTTCCAGGCCTTCAGATTGAGGAAGTGAAATATTTTCTTGAATTCTGCATCTCATTCTAGGAATACATGTGAACCACCATCACCAACCCCAGGGCCTTCTCAGGAACTTCAAGAAGAGGAAAATGGGTTCCATATTGTTATTCAAGGCACACTGTACCGTAGTCTCTTTAGGTCTTGCTGGCCTGACTGGCCTGGCCACTTCAGTGGCTTTCCATCTTCAGAAATATTTTTTTTTCTTCCCCAAATGGCTCAATCTCTATGTTCATGTATTCCTCAACCTCAGGGGTTGTAATTTAAGACTTCCCTCATCTTGATTAACTCCACAACAGCCATAGAGAGACCAACATCTTGTTTCTGCCTAGGGGGAGTCTGTCCTAGGGTAGATGTCAGTGTTGCCCAGTCTCTGTGAACAGACCTCTGAAGCCTCTCTCATGTACTTCTAGCAAGGTGGAAGCACAGAGAGGAGGGAATGACCCTATGCATGAGCTCTGCATTCACTCCCAAAGTTGCATGGAGACCGAAAAGCTTCTGTAAACTGAGTTAAATACTGGATAAATTATATATCAATAGGTATACATGGGCCAAGATTGTCGGATTTTTAGATAGAGATAGGAAAATGAACATAGAGTTGAAGAATTGGAACATGTTTGGAGACACAGAAATGGTCTAATTTGTTTGTGACATAGGGAAGTGATGAAAAATCAAGTTGTAGGAAGGAGAAAAACTTGAGGCAAAAGATGATTGAGGAACTTGAATTCCAGGTTGATGATTAATTTAGTAAGAGTTATGAAGCTAAGATGCTAAAAACAGCCATGAACAAAACCAAAACATTTGGACACTCTTGTCTACATTGCATGTCCAAGGCTGTTTTGTGTAATAGCAAGGAGTTCTGAAGCTCTAGAACTCTAGTGGTGACTCTTGTGTTTTCAGAGTTTCTTCATTTATAGTTTTAGAGAGCCCTGTGGTTTGTATTTCAGTCACCCGATGCAAATGAAATCTTTTTTATCTGATATTTGTGGATTAGAAGTTTCTTAACTTTCAACAGATAAGTCTCACAAAATGTATTATTCCATGATAATCTTTATTTGAAGTTACAGAGACAACAGTAACATTCATTGTAAACAGTAAAGAATTCTTCCTTGGTATTGATTTGTGTAGAAAGAATTATAACAATATGGTGGCGATACAGTAATAATTTCTTATTGGACATGTTCACTGTTGTGGATTTAAAAATAATAATTTTTAGCTAGCAGTCATGGATTTTCTGATATTGATGGGAAATAGCATTGGTTGCCCTTTTTATGATAATGGTTGTACACACTGTGGATGTATATATTGGCAATATATAGTAAGGTAAAATAAAGATAGCAAGAAGATCTGACATTTATTGAGATTTCAATATATGCCGTCAGGCTCAATTGAGTCCCACAAAAACATCATGGAGAAGGCACCATTACTATCCCCATTGCATATATCAGGGAGCTCAATCATAGGGAGGTTAAATTTCCTGACCATGACTGTATCACGATTAAAGATGGAACTAGGATACAGTCCAGGCAGTCTGAGTTCAACTGCTGAGCTCTTCAACAATACAGCCTTGACTGGGGAAGCATGGACTCAGTCAGTATCTTTCCCCTTTTAAGTGCAGACATCGGAAGGATGTGTTGAGGGAAGTTGGTTCTGCCTGTGACACTTCTCTTTGCTAGGGAAAGCTGTTCAAGGGCATGTGCTTAGCAGGTGGCACCAGCAGGGAACCCTGCTGTATGGGTTCTGGAAGAAGCTTAGCACAGTGAGGTTCCCTGCTAGTGTGACTCCACTACAAAGCTGAGGAGGTGTCAAAGGAAGCTACCAAGGGAAGTTGCCATATGCTTTTGGCTACAGGGCACTGCAAAACAAAAACAGAAACAAGCAATCAAACAAACAAACAAAAAAAAACAAAACCCTATGTGTTTTGCAAGAGCATGATGTGAGGAATATGCCAGAACCAAAAGGAGAAACTCCTTTTCTTCTACTTTAGTTCCAGAGCACTCTCTTATAACACCTTACGTTGTCCCACCTGGCAAAAAAAGAAATATTAGCAGAATTTAGCTCCATTGTCACAGAGCAGGCAATGAAAAGTGGGTATGAGGCTGGGTCAATAAATTTGTAACTGGCACACTGGAAATACATAGAAGTAGAGTTACTGAGCCACACATTACTACTGTGTGTGTTTTTTTTTTTTTAGAGGTGAGTTACTATTTTTATTTATTTATTTTTCCACATTTTTTTAATAATTTTTTTTAATTTTGAGCAACCTTACAAGATTTTAACAAAATAATATAAAATGTGTATAAAATATGTATACATTCTGGATATTGTTAATGTAAGAAATTGCCCAAGTATTTTCTAAAGTGGTTGTACCATTGTATTCCCACCAGTGAGGGTTGAGAGATTCCATTGCTTCAGATCATCAGTAATAGCTTGGTAGGATCACTGCTATTTTATTAAGATGGTTTTAATAAATTTTCTTACAAGGAGTTTTATCAACTTTATAGATGTTTTCAAAGACCCTATTTTGTTTTCATTTATTTTCTGCTATTTAGTCTCATTAATTTCATTAATTTGTTTTTATCATTATTATTTTTGTATTCCTATTTCAAGTTTACTTTGCTTTTCTATAATCTGAATGTGAGAGCTTATGGCTTTTTGGACTGCTACTCTTTTCTGATTTATTTTCTAATTTAAATTTATATCATTGTTCAGTGTAAATACTACTTTAAGTGTTATCACACATTTTTTCTTTTACTTTTATTTTCTTTCACTCCAAAATGTTTTTCTAATCTATGTTAATTTGAGGATTTCCATGTAGTTTTTTCCTTCTGATTCTAGTTTATCTGTTGTGTTTATAAAGCATTCTCTGAATGATTGTACTCCTTTAAAATTATTTTTTGGTTTATGGCCCATGCTATTATCTGTCTTGATATAGATTGCATATAAATGTGAAGAAAATTTGGATTCTACTGTCATTGGGTATATCTTTTATAAATACCAATTTGGTAAATTTGTTGATAATATTGTTCAGGAATTCTTTATTCTTACAGATTTCCTGCCTACTTATTCTTTTAATCTCTGAGAGAAGAGTGTTAAATTTTCCAGTTATAATGTAGATTTATTTATTCTTTCAGTTCTGCAAAACTTCACCTCATGTTTACTGAAGTCTGCTATTAGGTGCATCCACATTTGCAATTGCTATGTTCCCCTAGTCAGTTGATTCTTTCCATTAGAGCATGCTTATTATTGTTATGATCATATTCCTTGTATTGAAGTCTACTTTGTGTAATATTAATACTATATTAATATTAGAAACACCAGTGTTCTCATGATTACACTTTCTGTGATATTTCTTTTTCCATCATTTTCCCTGTAATCTATGTGTGTCTTTATATTTTTTGGTGAGTTTCTGGTAGATAGCATGTACTTGGGTTATGCACTTTATTTAGTCAAATTTAACAATCTCTGCATTTTAATTGGAGTATTTAAACTTCTATTTAATGTCATTATAGAAGTGTTTGAGTTTAAATTCATCATTTGTCTGGTTTTTTTTCTATTTTTTCCCATCTGTTCTTCTTGTTTTTTCCCTTCCTTTTATGCCAAATTTTGTTTCTAATATTTAAAAATATTTAGTATTATCCTTCACTGTTAGATTTTTGGTTGTAACCCCTGTATTTTTTAAAAGGTTATTCTTGGCAATCTTTAGAATTAAAAAGGAGATAATTAAAGTGTAATTTCCGAATCTCAGCATAAGGGGTTTTGAGGAGGTCTCTCCAGAGGCAGAGGAGATCTCTATCTGAACCTCCCAGGCTCTTGACGTGTCTCAGAAAAAAAATGTTTAAAAATGTGTCAGGTTTTAGTCAAGAGGAAGAACTTCCTTTAGTAGAAAGTGAAAGGAAAAGGTATGTATTCTCAGAGCAGAATGTGGGCTGTCTCAAGAGTGAGAGGGGCTGTGAGGGCTAAAGGTCAAATTTTTTATTAGGGTACGTAATTAGTGGACTATGTATGATTTGGAAGGGGCAGGACTTCCCTTGGGGTTGGGAAATATTGAGCAAGACTGTCTTTTCCCATTAGGGGTCTGGCCTGGCATGTAAGCTTACATACATGTTTCTGGCAGCCAGGTAGGTGATCAGGTAAGAGGGTCATTGTCACATCAAATACTAATCCCATAGCTTTGCAAGGTGAATGGTCTCTTTCTGTCCCTTATGCTCCTTGTCCACCTCATGATTCATGAGTTGTTTATAAGCTGCCCATTCCACATTCTAACAGGGATATTTCTCCTGGAAAGACTCAGTTTTTCTCTCTGTATTCCAAATTTCTATCTCACTAAAACATCCACTGTATATAATGAAATAACATCTTAATTAATTTTCTAGTTTGTAACTAATTATATGACATCCTTTGGAAAATGAATACAGTATGCTTATCATAGTCTACCTTCAAATAATATCATACCACTTCATGTATGAGTACAAATAAAAATTCACTTCTGTCTCTACTCTTCTGCTTTTTAAATTGCTATAAATTTAGCCTCTTGATATATTATAAACAGCACAATAAACAATTTTTCTTTTGTTTCAAAGTGCAAATTTCCTTTTAAAGAAATTAATAATGTGGACAAATTAGTTTATATTTCCTCATATATTCACATATTTTCAAGTTCTTCATTCATTTTTGTGGACTCAGTTTTTCATTTACCATTTTTTCTGTTTAAAATTAAACTTTTTTAACTTATCTTACTTGCAGTCTACTGGTATTGCATTATCTCAGCTTTTGTTTGAATAAGTCTATTTTGTTCCTATTTAAATTATGTTCTCTAAGAACAGAATGCTAAATTGATTTTTTTTCTTTCATTGTGGTTCTCTGACCTGAGACATCTGTGATCTTTCTTATTGTGGTTCTTAATATGTCTTGTATCTTGTTTCTGGTGGCTGTTTTTAAGTATTTATCCTTATTATATAGCTCTTGACAAACTGATTTATTGGTGTGTTTGTCTTGTGTTTGTACCACTTAGGTTTCTTTAATTTCTTGAATTTAAGTTTGCAATTTTCATCAGATTTATTAAAATTTAGTCATTTTTTTCAGTATTTTTCAATTTCCTGTTTCTTTTTCCCTCCTCCTGAGCTCCAGTTATATGGATGCTGGGTCTCTTGGTTCTGTGTATCAGGTCATTGCATTTCTCTTCATTCTTGTTCATTGTTCATTAGCTCTTTCTTTCTCTGTGCTCTGTTTGGGGATATATATATGTACATACATACATATATATATATATTTGTATTTTTTCCAAGTTTACCATGTTTTCCCTTCATGGTAATCTAATCTGTTAATATTATCAAGATAATTGTCTTTGAATATTGTTTTTTATTTCTACATATTCTATTTGGTTCTTTTCCACATTAGTTTCTCATCTCACAAAAAGTAGATTTTCCTTTATGTTCTTGCCTGCTTATTCCATCCTCTTTACCAAATCAGGGTTGGTTTTTATGGACTGAAATTTTTCCTGGATAGGAGTCACCACATTTAAAAATTTCTTTTCCATGTCTATTTTTTTTTTTAAGAGGGAGGGACAGAGAGAGAGAGAGAGAGAATCAATTTTATTTGGTTTTTCATGTGGCTTTCGTTGCTGTGACACTTCATTGTGAAGCTATGTGGTGCTGGGGTTTGAACCTGCATCCTTGTGCATGCCTGCCACTGCTCTTAGCTACAAGACATTGTGTATTTTACGTTGTTGAGTGCTTGGATATTGGGGACCGACCTCAACATGAGGCCCAGCTGGCTTGAGAAAAGATTTGATGGTAAACAACTCTGTCCCAGCCGGCTTGTATCTTCCTTAGTGGCGAAATGCCTGACCACATGACTAAGTCATTAGGCCACTCATTTGTTATAATTGGATAAATGTGTTTGCACTGTACCCCTATTGGTTGTTGTAATGGATAAATAAAGAGAGTAGCGACTAGTCAGGCAAGAAGCAGCGAAGCAGCAGCAGCAGCAGCAGCAGCAGCAGCAGCAGCAGCAGCAACGGCGGAGACAACAGCAGCGGTAGAAGATGCAGGTAGTAGCCCCGGCTCCAGAAATAGGGACTCTAGTACAGCAATAGAAACAGGGACTCTAAAATGTGAATAGCCTTGACTCTAAAAAGGATGTTTTAAAGGCCTTGCCTCTAAAAGAGGGAAGGCGGGAAGCGCTTTGAGGCCTTTAGCTGTGGTAAAGGGAGAAATAAAGTGCTTGGAGAACTCAAGACCAGTGGGTCTATTTTAATCTCAGTTAACGGTTGAATGAGAGTGGTCCGGTTCCTGCTGGTTGGGAACGGACACTTGGAATTTGTCCTCTTCCTTTTGCTTTTTTCTAGCTATTGATTATCTTACTTGCAAATTATCCTGATCCTTTTAGAGCTTTTGAAGAAGACTTGACAAAATGAGTCTATGGTAGGCCCTGTTCTGGAGGTAAACGGCCGTATTTGCTGGACTAGTACTTCTAGAACTTCACTGTTGCTCTGAGGGCTTAATGAAGACTCTCCACTCTGGTCAGAACTCAGGTGCTACGTGAACTCTAGAAACCATTAACCTACACCCTCCTGTTATTTATTGCCTGGTTTTGTGAAGTTTCATGCTAGGCATAAGTGCCTTTTATTCAGTGAACTCTATGAGATCCCTGTGCATATTTCTGGAGCACTTTTCTATATTACTTCCTCTTCTTTATAACTCTCTTCCACCACTTCCAATCTCCTCAGCCTGCATGAAATCTGACCTTTGCGTCCTCAACTTCCTGGGACTGCTGTGTTCTATTCAAGTTCTTCTTTCCTGTTACCATGATGTGTATCACATGGCCTCTAAGCAGAAAGCCAGAGCAGATGTAGGGCTATGTCACTTGCTTGTCTTTATGTGTGGATCATAACTTAGCACGGTCTCTTTTTTTTTTATCTGGGAGCATTTTTTCTTATATAACCCCACTTTTTTTTTGGTTTATAGTGGAAGAGTATAGTGAGGCTCACTGTTTTAAAACAGAACCAAGATTCTCTTAATATATTAATTTTTTTCATTTGTTCATATATTTATTTTCTCTTTCCACATTTTTTATTGGTGCATTGTAGTTATACATAATGATGAGATTTGTGACACATTCATACATACATACAGTATAACCATGTAATTTGGCCAATATCACTCCCTAACACTTGCCTCTTCCCTCCATTCCTCCCACCTCCTGGTCCCTTTCCTCTACTGATCTTCGTTGATTTTAATGAGATCCTTACCCATGTCCCCAACTTTCTTTTCCTTTTTCCTCTCTAACTTGCACATATGAGAGAAAACATATGACCCTTGATTTTCTGAGTTTGGCTTGTTTTGCTTAACATAATGATCTCCAGTTCTATCCATTTTCCTGCAAATGATATATATCACATCAATATTTTCTTTTTGCATTCATGTATTGATGAACACCTAGGCCAATTCCATAGTTTGGCTGTTGCAAACTGTGCTTCTAAAAACTTGGGTATGCATGCATCATTGTAGTGTGATGACTTTAATTCTTTAGAGTAAATACCTAGGGGTGGTAGAACTGGGTTATATGGTGGGTCCATGCCTAGCCTTTGAGGAACCTTCATACTGATTTCCATACAAAATTAGCTGATTCATGAATGGGTGCTGAATTTTGTTGAAAACCTTCTCTATATCTACTGAGTTGACTGATTTTTTTTTCCATTCCATTTGTTTCCATCCATTTGTGGAATGAATTACATTTATCAATTTGTGTATGCAAAAATATGATAATTATTTCTTATGGTTTTGGTATTAGTTTGTATTTTCTTTTTCAAGGGTCCTGAGATGTATCGTTAGGTTGTTTATTTGGGATCTTTCTCATTTTCTTATGTTGGCACTCACAGCTATAAATGTTCCTTTTAGAAATACCAGTTATAGTGTCCCAGAAGTTCTGATACATTGTATTGCTATTCTCACTTGAGTCTAAGAAGCTTTTAATTTCTCCCTTGATGCTGTTATAAATGAAATCAAACACGTGGTTGAGTGTGGGTGAGCAAGGCAGAAATTTTACTTCAGCCGAAGGGCAAAAGAAAAATGCTCGCCTAGCAAGGAAGTGAGGAGTTTTAAATTCCAACCTGATGCAATATTGCCTTTTGCCCTAATTGGAGGAGCTCAGGTGCACAGTCTGTGCAATTGGCTGTGATTAGGTAGAGGCAGGTGCAAGAGGAAGTAGACGGCGACTGGGCGAGAATGGGGGGTGTGTGGGAGTCGCCACACACGTGGGGAGGGTCATAGTGATTCAGAGTTCACTGGAAGAGGATGGCTAGGTACCGGAAGGGGTCCTTGGAAAGAGGTGGGCGGACACAGGTGAGGAAGTTACTTTCTTCAAAGGGGGAGGGGGATCTAAAATGGAAGTAGTAGGTTATAGATCACAATCTTTCAAGTTTGACAGAAAAGACATATATCTTACAATGCCTTCCGTCATTTATTCATCATTCAGAAGTGTACTATTCAATTTCCATGTATTTGTATGTTTTCTGTAGGGGTTTTGTCATGTTGATTTCTAATTTCATTCCATTATGATCAAATAAGATGCAAGGAATTATATTAAGACACAAGGAATTTTATCTGTTTTTGCACTTGTTAAGAGTTGCTTTATGGCCTACAATAATGGTCCATTTTGGAGAAGGTTTCATGAGTCATGAAGAAGAAAGGGTATACAAATATTGTATGAAATATTCTGTAGATGTCTATAAGCCCATTGGATTTATAGTATTTTTCAGGTCCAGAGAGTCTGCCATTGAAGCAAACAACAGGTGTCAATTATGTCATCCACAGCAGTAGTAATTACAACAGCATTAATGGCAGTGACAGAAGTTACATAAAACAACTCATTCTAAAAGATGGTGAAAATACAGTTCCTTAAGGGAAAGGAACATGTGGTAGGAAGGTAGAAAAGAGTTTAACTATTTCAATAAGTGAATGAGAGAATGCAGAAGCAGTGTGGTAAGTGATGTTTATAAGGAAGGAGGAGAAAAATTAGAAAATCAAAGTACAGGGAGAAAAAAAGAGAATTTGGCTGGTAGTGAGAGGAGAAAAGAGGGAGGTAGAATCAGGATAAACATATAAATGAAAACAAAATAAAACAAAAATAGACAAACCCAAAGTCCTAACCCTTGAAAGACAAGCCAAGAAACATAACTATATTGAAAAATGCAAAAATTAGAAAAAAGAAAAAAAATATATATTTCCATGAACCAATCAGCACAGCAAGAACATCAGAAAGAAAACAATGCAGTATAAACGAAAAGAAAAAAAATAAAAGAATCATGTCCATCAAGGTGGTCAAAATCATTGATGCCGACTGTCCTCTTTTCTGTTTCTTTTTGGGCTGTGTACTGAGAAAGACAGCAAGGTCTGGGATTGTTAACCACTTCCTCTTTTTGTTTTGCTCACCAAGCTGCCTAAGACTGAAGCTGGCTGAAATAGCTCTCCAATTCCCTTCCCACCAGTATAAGAGTGGAAAGGGAAGTATTGTCAGTGGGAATTCTGGGGACTGGGGCCTAAGTCTAATCAGGCCTTGTGGGCTTTTTTAGGTGGTGTCAGCTCTGGAGATTAGATCAACACACCCTTGGGGCCTGGAAGTTACTGATCTGTAAGGAGTCTGGATCTCAGAGGACTCTGAAGGGTTCTACATATGGAGCAGTGGAGACAATCCTCCTCCCAGGCTGAGTCCCTGATTGTATTCCCACCTGCCTGTTCAGTTTCCTGACCCGCTTCAGCTGGTCATGTGAGCTGCCAGACTCAAAGGAAAAGCAAGTTGGGCTCCCCTTCATTTTTCTGACTCGAGTCCCCCTGGATACAATTTTCTATGTGCCTGTTTCATTCATGTTTTGCTAGGTACATCCTAGACTCCTGTGTAGGCACTTGTCCAGACAGTATGGCAATGACTGCCATGATCTCCTGGTTCCCAGAACAGCAGCTTTGGTGTGGCTGCCTCAGGATGGCTCCTGCTTCAACTCTCCATGGTCAGTTGAGAGACAAATAGGACTTCTCGTACACCAGTGCACATTGCAGCTTCTGGGTCAGCTAAGTTCAGACTGCTTTTCTGATCTCAGGTTTTCCCATACCATATCTGTCTGTGGTTTTTCTCTGTGTGTTATCCCTCCCTCTATGATGAACCAGTGCTGCTGCCCCAACATGCTTGGCTCCTATGTGCTCTTTCTTCCTTGTTCAGTGAGCCAACATTTCTGAGTCTTTGAAATACTCTGACTGTCCAACATTGAGTTTTAGTGAAATCCCTCTTTTACCTACCTTGGTAATAAGCAGAACTCCCACTGCTTCACAAGCAGCACCCTCAAGCCACAGAGCAACTAGGAAAGCAGCCTTCCTCTAACTTGCCACCTTGACTCTTTATATTTGATAAAGGATAAAACTTTTTTCAGACTAAAGTAGACTTATTTGTTATCTTGGGTATAATCTCACCAGGCACTGGGTGGATTGCATTAATAACTGAGAGCTTTTCTGGTGAACATGGAATCAGTATACAAGGAGACGGACGTTCGTAATGTGTTTACCTAGGCACAGAAAAGTCTATGACCACTGTCAGTCTCCCCCATGCACTCTCCCCTAGTTGCGCCACCTCAACTAAATACAATTTTGCCTTGCCGGTGGAACATGCCAAATATCTTAGAGTCATCTTTGATACAACTCACTCTCTCATCAAATTCTGTCAGTTTTACCATCAAAATAGTTCAACATTTTGTCTCCATTTCCATTGCCACCATCTTGGTGCGTAATTGCATTATCTGTACCTGGAAGGGATGGGCTCCCTAACTCCCTTACAACCTGCACCTATCCCTCTCCACAGTTTGATACTGACATAGCAGCTAAAATAAAATGGTTAAAAATAAGTTGGTATACTAATCCTCTGTCTAAATATTCTGATGATTTTTCTTACTCTTTCTTAGGCCTTAGAGTTTCTATTCTTCTCTTTCCTTTTTGTATCAGGTATCTTCATCAGTTCTGTAAATGTAAGCAAATTTTTGTTCTCAGTCACCTTCTTTCTTAGGTATTCTGTGATCAACTGATTTAAAGTCAAACTCTTTTTCCTCTACACAGTTGCCCTTCTTTTTTTTTTTTTAAGAGAGAAGGGACAGTGATAGCGACAGAATCAATTTTATTTAATTTTTCATGTGGCTTTCGTTGCTTCAACATTTCGTTGTATACATGGTGCTGGGATTCGAGCTTGCAGATCCGCGCTTGCAAGGTAAGCGCTGTGACCTCCAAGCAACCGCTCCAACCTCCTTTTTTTCCCCTTTTTATTCAGTAGCATTTGCCATCATTTAATATTGCTCTGAATATTTTGTCAGTTTATTGTTATTTTTTCTTTATCCCACCTAGAAATTAATTTTGGGATTTTTCAATCACTGGAATATTTTGGTTGTCTAAAACACCATTAAGCCCATAGTATACACTCCAGAGAGATGTGTGGAATAAATAGATATCTATAGTCAATTCAATTATCTTAGTGAACAGACTCAGTACTTTGCCTTTGATAGTGCCATTCAAAAACTTCCAAGTTCTTATCTCCTGCACCCTTTTTTAGACTTCCCACAGGCCACTGGTGATGGTGCTGCCAAGTTCTTTTTCAAAAGCAGGTTATATAATACAGTTGACTCAGCTAGAGCTTTCTTTTGTATTCAGACATATTTTCCTAGCCTTGCAAACTGGTTATTTGGCTTGGAGTTGGAAGTCTCCAAATAGACTCAGGTATATATCTTTTGGAGTGGGTTATTTCTGCTGAGAACTAATTTTGTCATTTGTGGTTTCTTTCTAAAGGTTTCTTTCTCAGATGGCAACATTAATTTAAGTTCTAAGGCAATTCATTGTAGTCACTAGGAACCCCTTTGCAAGTGTTAAAAATGAGTTCATTTCAGCAGTGAACATTTGAATTCACATAATCAGTGTTTATTCCTTGCCACCTCATATTATAAATGGTGGTTCAATGCACAGGCCAACCCACAAAAACCTATTTTATTCATGCAAAGCTGAACTGTGGTTCTAATAGTATTATGTGTATGTAGTTTATAATCTTTTTTTTTTAATGTGAGAAACTGTATCCAGTTTCCTAGCAGTTGTGAGGGCTACCTGGCTGCTAGTTCCAGATAATTGATCTACAAATATTTATGAAATACAGCCTGATGGCAAGTTGGGGTTTACATTTTCTTGGAAACATTTAATTATCTTGGATAAAATGTGACAATCAATGTATACTGGAATTGTAAGTTTAAGTGTGTATGCATAAGGCCCTGAGTTTAATACCTAGTGCTCAAAAATAATGAGATTTAATCTTATAGTGTTTTTCATTTTTTTTTCATCCTAAGTTGTGGTCTATCTTACCAGCCTTCTACAGCATTTTCTTGCATACTTATCTCTCCTGGTTAGAAAATAAAATATTAAGATTGTCTCTTTTGCACTTAAAAAATTAGTGATTTTGTTAAGAGAATGACTGAGAATTTACCATAAAATGATAAAGAACCATTCTTGTGGCCTTGTTTTGTTAGCCCAGGCATCTATTAACAGAGTGATGCAAGGCAGGAGGTATAGTTCACCTCTTAATTCTGGTTTGTAACATTTATGCAGAAAATCTGTGTTCTTGTCATCATGATGCTGTAACTGTAGTCCCTCAGAATTGCAGAGTGACTTATAGAAAAAAGATACCAGAATGCTCCAGAAAAGTGAGTAAATTTACATTAATAGTATGAGATTAGACGATGTCTCTAGCCCGATTCAATAAGCTTACATAGGAGTTTGCACAAGTCCTTATCTCTGTATATTTCAGTCTCCCTTGCATTATTTCACAATTCCCTTTTTGTCACAGGGGATTATAGGATTCTTATTTTTCTTTGGGCTTTGAATTTTATATATACTATAATGCCACACTTTGGCCTCCAAATATTCTACCTCTGATACTTGTGTATTGCCCTTCAGCCTGCAGCATTTTTCAAACTGGCATTCATAATAGATCCCTGGGTCTTTTTGGTTATCCATGAGTATATGAGAATGTTTGGATTGTCTATTTGATAATTAGTATAAGAATTCTATATTATTCAGATACCCATTTTGCACTCTGCATTTACATTTATTTTGAAACCAAGTGACCATCAATCAACATTAAAATAACTAATACAAAGTATAGTATTAGTCTGAACTGAAAAAACTTTGGGAGCATTGAATCATCCCAGGATCCTGGTATAGGGATGTCAAATATGAAATAATATGGTGAATGTGTTTGGGTGATTGGATAGCTCTTGTTTTTGTATACAGTGCAACATTTCTTTTTTCTTAATTTTGTAATACAATGAAGATATTTTTTAAAAATTGGCATTGTATTTTATTGTACATATACTAAAATGTACAAATTGTACCAATTGTCATAATGACCAATTGGTATCCAAAAGGAGTTTGTGATTAAGAAGAGAAAATAATGAAAATTAATCATTGGTAAATATATGCTCCAAGCAACAATAATTAAGCCAATAGTACCTGATATAAAGTACATAAGCACTGACCTAGATAAATATAGCATTTAACTTGAATATTCAGTGTTGGCAACTCATTTTGGGAAAACATTATACATCACATTAAACAAATAAAGTTAAATTTCTTGTTAGGAAATTTCTCCACTGTTCTTATTCCCCTGTAGAGCTATACACATTAGAAAAGTACAGTATCTTTACCCCTCATCCTTGTTCTTGAAGGGGGAGTGGATTATACATTTGCAAGATGATGACCATGGGTTTTGATTGGGTCGGGCTAGCCTGTTGAAAGACCGAAAGGATTATGAATTCAGTTTCTCTCTCAGAGCCGCCTGACTTGTGTGCTGAGAATTGGCTGACTTGCTCTTGGAATAGATGGAATATCTGAACTCCTAGTTTAAGATCCAATCTCAGCTGTTTGCAGCCTTTGCTGAATGTGCTCTACAGATACTTTCATTTTTTTTGTATGTGTCATACACTAAAAATGCTTGGGAAGTACTAGACTATTTGATAAATCTGACCTGTGAGCCCTCTATTTAGGAGATATTCTCTATGTCCTACATCATTGTTCAGACCTGTCAGTATCTGAACAGTTTCCAGATGTACTTCAGAGAGAAGCAGATGCCAATCCATCAACCAACATATATTTTTTTCCCTAGACATCATGGAGAAAGAAGACACATACCTTGTCTTGTCATCTGTTCTCTATAAAATCCTTTTATTCTCCACTGACTGATATTACAAATCCAACTAACGCAGATGTTACAAAGTCAGCTGTGCACATGCTCTGTGGTTACTTGATAAACATTTAATGAGTGAATGATATTGTCTGGGGTTGGGTCCTAGAGGTAGAGAGGCATGGCTCTTGTTCTTTCATTCTTTTCTTAGTTCTCAATCTTTTTCCTTCATTCATTACTAAATTTGCCATTGGTGATCTCATGTTATAGGAGCTTCATAATTATTTTTCAGTTTCCAGATGGTTTCCTAGACTTTCTCTGATATAAGCTTACTCCATCTTTCTAAAAATTCATCAATTGATGTTGCCTTTGATGAAATATAGGCATTTCTGTCATTCCCCATTCATTTAATAGGAGTTGAGCATCCTTCTATGTACAAGGCCCTGGGAACCTGGCATTCTAGTGGCAAACGGATTTTTAGAACACTGTGAAAGACAAAAGCATACAAGAAATAGAGAGTTGTGAGGGATGCCATCAGTATCTCAGAGAGGGCTTCAGAGAGGCTGCAAACATTACCCTGGCTTTGCAAAAATGATACACAGAGATAGGTTGACATTTGATTTTCACAGCTCCTCCCTCTTCCACATAGCTGTTCATTGAACAAAAAAAAAATCCAACATCTCCTATGCAGCAGAGACTCTGCTATAAGCACTGATCAAACATGGGACTGGACAGTAAGCCAGCAAGGGGATGATGTAGGCAATGTAGACAATCTGAGTTAGAGCATGGAAATGGCTTAGGGTCAGACAGTCATGGATAAAATCTGCCTGGTCTGATTCTTAGCAGAGACTGTGCACCTCAGGAATTTGGGACAGGGGTGTGGGGTGTGCTCACATAGTGTTGGAAATGCAGGCAGATAATGGTACATTCTGTACCATTTATACAAGTTCACATCTAAAATATGTTAATTGGGTCCTTATTTCCATGTTTATAATTGAAAAAAAACAGGAGGTAGCCTATAGGTTATTGGAATATTGGACATAACATGATTCAAGAGATTTTTGTCAACTGAAGGTATTCATTAAATGTATTTGTTTAAGAGAGAGCGAGAGAGAAGAGAATGAATCAATTTTATGTTTTTTCATCTGGTTTTGTAGTTCTTCTGACAGTTGTGTATGTGGTGCTGGGGTTTGAACCTGGGTCCTTACACATGCCAGGCAAGCATACCACTGCTGAGCTCCAGCCCCAAGGTTTGGGAATATTGAACTGACATTGGTTGCAGTATTCTTTGAAGAATGAAACAGCAAGGTGTGTGTGTGTGTGTGTAAGAGAAAGAAAGAGAGAAGGCATGTGCCTTTATACACAGAGAGTACAGGAAGTTAAGGATTGTCGCAGAAAGAATTAATTTGTTACCTACCGATCAATCATTATGGGTTTAAGTAGCAGTTGTTAGTTTCCAGTCCTAAGAATGCATCCATTTTCCTTTCCAAGAGGAGGTTGAATGGTTTCTGCACATCTGTTAATAGCTGACTTAAATTCAGTCCTTATAATTGCTGAGATGATATTTGTGTTAGTTTTAGTTTTTACTCGCTGGGGTACTGGAAAAGCTGTGGTTATTACTTGCCTTTATCACCTTTTAAATAATGTGCATTTTAAAATTACTTAGAAGGCAAGACAAATTTCTTGTTTATTCTAGTTTATAAATAATGATCTTTTTCATCAGCTCATAAAAATATTCCCCAAAAGGCAATCAGAGCCATTAGTCGTTATTGCTATAACTTTAACTGCTTTCATTAGAGACAGTGAAAATATAAGTATGGTTGTGGGAAGGATTTGAGAACTAAGACAGCTCACATATGTCATAAGATTAATTTTAGACTAGATATTTTTTCCATTCAATGCTCACTTACTTCCTCCATTTTTACAGTATCCTGTTAAGTTTAAAATAACCAAGAAAAATTCGACCAGAGAGACAGAGAGAATTGTTTCCCAAGAGGGCTGATTCATTATGCATATGTGAATATATTCTTCTCCAAGAATATATGCATACATTCTTCTCCAGGCTGAATAAATTGCAGAGCAAGGCCAAGAAATGTATTAAAGGTTTGCAAATTCTACCCATGTCTGCAGAACTAACATATTAATGCTTAGATGTTATTTTGTCTTCAAATCATGTCCTGAATGCTCACAGTTATAACTTCTATCGCATATTGAGCATGAAGTAAGCCATTTTTCAATTTTTCCATTAACTCTTTCACTTCTTACCAACTCCATCCCCAAGGAAAAAAACTTACTGAAAATTTAAGGAATAGAATGGGTAAAAATTTCTCTTTTAGCACACATCAGAATTATCCAGAGATTATGCAGGTTTAATTTTAAAATTGAAACGAAGCAAGCAGATCAATACTTTTCTCCATCTACTACTTAGATGGCACTCTTTAATAAAAACTGTGACTAAAAAGAAAATGAGCCAACAGCACAGTAACTCATCATTCAAATTACAAAATATCTGAAATTTATAGTGAGAGAAGGGGACTATATTTTTCCTATGTATTTCAGACCATTTAACAAAGTCACCAACAATATGATGAGTTCTTCATCACCCGTAGATGTTGACTTAGACTATTGTCCGGTCCCAGCCGGCAGGAACCAGACGGCTCTCTTTCAGAGTTGACTGGGAATGAAGTAGACCCACCCAGCCCTGAGTTCTCCAAGCGCTTCACTTTTCCCTTTACCTCGGCTAAAGGCCTCCAAGCGCTTCCGCCTTCTCTCTTTCAGAGGCAAGGCGTTAAAACATTGCAGTTAGAGGCTATTCGCATTTTCTCTCTTTAGAGTCCCCGTTTCTACTGCTGCACTAGAGTCCCTATTTCTACTGCCGAGGCTTTTCTTCCTCTCTTACTGCCTGCATGTTAAGTTTTCTTCTCTGTCTCTGCCGCCGCTGCTTCTCTGACTAGTGGCTACTACTCTGTCTCATATCACTTCTGCCGCCTGCATGGGAAGGTCTCCTCTCACCAGTGTCATCGACTAGAGTCATCTACTTCTCACTAGAGTCATCTTCTTAGAGTCATCTCTTTCTAACTAGAGTCATCTTTATTCTGCCGCCCGCATGGGAGGATCTCCTCTCACTAGTTCGTCTACTACAATCATCTACTCACTAGAGCCATCTACTAGAGTCATCTATATTTCTCTCTCTCCCCGTACGCCTGGTACTTATCTGTTACAACAACCAATAGGGATACAGTACAAACACATTCAACCAGCTGTAGCAAATGATCAGCCAAATAGCTTAGTCATGCGGTCAGGCAGTTTGCTAATCACAAGCCAGCTGGGCCTCTTAGAGTTGTTTACCACCAATTCTTTTACAAGCCAGCTGGGCCCTTTACAGAGTTATTTACCACTAATTCTTTTCTCTAGCATCCGGCCAGGCATCATGTTGGCCTCAGTCACCAACAGACTATCCTGACAGGTACGTAATTATCACAGGTTCAGGGAAGAGATTTCCTCTCAAGGGCGAGAGAGAAGCTTGGCTATTACAGTGAATTCTAAAGTCCAAACTCTCCAAATGGTCACCTAATTTGAACTCCTTGAAGTGTGTTTTAAATCTTTCCATGACTAAGGTTAGAATTGGTCCTGGATCTGGGATGTTGGACCAGGCTTGCGAGTAAGAATTAAAATACTGACTTTCCTCATTTAGGATCCATTCCTAGTGAAACATAGTTCCTGTTCACCCTAATCTGAACTGGTCTGTTAATTTAGCTGTTAACCAATGTGCAGCTTGATGGTTAAAGGTAGGAGTGCTGGAATTCAGCAGATGTCTTTACTTGCTTTGGGACCCAATGTCAGATTATTTAATTTCTCAAGTCTCTGTTTCCTTAATTATAAAATGCAAATAAGAAAATTATTTCACTGCATTATTGTTAGGATTGATGTAAAATATTTGGCATAATCCCTGACACTTGGCTTAATAGAATTTGTACTTTTATTTCTAATTATTTGTTGGGGTTTCTAGCCTCTCGTGTTCCCCCTGACCTGCAGGGGGAAGGAGAGAAGCATGCCCCAACCAAGGCGGCCAAAAGAGGCAAAGGTCAGCTGACTGCCTGTTCCCAGCCCTCCCTAAGGAGGACAAACAGAAGCGTCAGGGAGACAAGTCGCAGCAGGAACTTGTTCATTGAGGAAGTGCGTGCAGTTATAAAGAGTATGGGGACCAATGAAAGGAAAGGTCAGCAAGGGGCGGAGAGCCCATGCAGGTAGCAGTTCCATATGCAGCAATGGGACCACAAGCTGTTCATGAGGGCGGAAGGTATATTTAACCTATCCCATCAGACGGTCCAAAGAGGCATCACAACCTCAAGGTGATGCCCCTGAGTAGGGTGTCAGGAGCCATTTTGGTCGCATGTGTCCTCAGGAGGCTGGTTCAGCAAATGAGTTCCTCTTTCTGATGCAACGCTCTCAATGCATTGCATGTTGAAGCCCAGCAATTATTAATCAGGTAGGGAAAGAAGACTTTAAGTTTGCCAAGGATGGATAGGCCCTGGGTGACACACGGCTTTTCCTCACGTGAACGTGTATCTGCAAGCTGCTCTTTCCACCTCTTTCATGATGCCTGAATGCTTGGCTGAATTGCGTGACAGTCCTATAAGTACCAATAAAAAAACCTTTCATAATGCTTGCCGAGGAGCACAACATCTGAAGTCCTTGGATAGATGTCTGTTTAATATATTAGTCAGTGTTACCTAAACTTTGAATGTAACTTTTGACTTCTGAATACAAGACAGGTTTTTTTGCTTTTGTTTTTTTCCTCGTAGATATAATTGTTCTGTGAAAATGTGAACATTGTATTAAGAGTAAGATATGAAGATTGTGTTTCTTTACAAAGAGTGGTTGAAGCTAAAAATTGTTGTCTTCATGGTTACCGTTCCAGTTTAATGTATAGTTTTATGGGAAAACCCTATATAAATCATGTATAAGTTACTATCAAATTCCTTCCTTTGTGCTTACCAAATGCACATCTTTTTCCCACAAACATATATGTGCCAAATTAAGCCATATTTCAGAAAATGTAATTTTTAAAAAAGTTATTCTTGCCTACTTACCAAATTATTTAGAAAAATGACCTCATTTATAAGTAATGAAATAACATGTGCAATTTATTGAATAATTATTATTAATTAATGACAAATAATGAGCCACAGTCAAGAGATAGATTCTGGCCTCAAATAATGCACAATCCTTAAAACCACAAGCAGACACAGCTCTGTAAGGTCAATTTCAGCTGACACTGGGTTCATTAGAGAATGAGAAGTAAACAAAGATCATGGTGGTTTTCAATTTCCTGTGCATAATACTTAGATCAAAGAGTTACCGAAAATTCTGAACAACAGCAGCTTTGTAATCCTCAGCGCTGAATGACTAGATTGCCCAAGTAAAGCTCAGTTTGCTTAATGCCTAGTGAAGAACGCAGAAAGCAGCTATTAAGACATAATTTTTAAAGGAAGACAGAATGACAGTGCTAATGGGATGGAATTTTCTCCATCTTCAATCAGTTATCATGTTTTATTGGATGCTTACAATATGCACAGCATTGTGTGCAAAGCTTTGTATACTGAGCATTGTGGAAGAATATAAAAGATAATAAAAGTGTTTATGTAGCACATTTCAGGCAAAGGAAACACCTCCGTACAGATCATCTCACACGATCTTCAGAACATCCCTGTGAGGAGGAAATATAGATGTTATACTTCTTTCCGCTTTATAGATAAGACAACTGAGGTCTTTTGAGATTGAATGATTTCTCAATGACCCGTAGAACTGGTGTCAGATTCACATCTTCATATATAAACATTAATTCATGCAAAAATATTGATTGAGCATTACTATGTGCCAAGCACAGTGCCCAGCATTGGTGCTATTGCAAATCCCAGAAGTGAAAGCATAGCAATTCCTGGTGGGATGTGCTGGGCTCTGGATTGGTGATACAGGTAAGTGAAATGCACTCACAGGGAGGAAAGGGGAATCCTTTTCCCTTTTGGAAGGAAGACAGGGATTTCTGCCAGAGGTTGAGGTTAAGCATTTGTGGGGAGTTCTACATCAAAGGGAAGGGGAGATAGTACAAGCAGGAAAATGGAATCTGGAAGTACCAGAAAGGTTGGGGCCAGTGCTCTAAGGAGCCAGGTGAAATGTTTGAATTTTTGAAGGGGAGGTTGGTGAGGGGTTTTAGGGATGACAGTGATCTCAAAAAAAAAAAAAAAAAAGGATTCATATGGTAGTTTGTGATTTGTAAAGTGTAATGTGTAAGATTATTAATGGGTAAAAATATGTATTTTTAAATGACTGTTTTAAAGTGTTCATCTTCTACAATTAACTATATGGTACAATGCAATTGTTGCAATAATTATAGCACTTTCCTTAATTATTCTTTTGAAATATGTAAAAGATATTTTTATATATTTGAAGATAATTAAGAATTTGAAGTAATTTAGCATTTAATATGAATGAGCTCTTCTGATTGAGTATATGGAATGAATAGTTCTCCTCTTTCATTACTAAGGAATTTTTCACCAGATCATTGTCTAAGATCTATGCAGTGCTTCATAGATGCATCAAATCTACATGTATGTGCCAGGGCTTGACATGATATTCCACCAATAAAGCTAGAGATTTTTTTTTTAAGAGAGAGGGTGAAAGAGAGAAAGTTAAACTTTTTTCTTTTCATCTGGTTTTTGTTTTTCCTTTATTTGTGTATGCAATGCTGGGGATTGAACCTGGTTCCTTGCACATGCCAGATAAGCCCTCTACTGCTGAGCCTCTTCTCCAGCCCTGAGCTACAGATTTTTTTTAAAAAACTCTAGTTATCTTTATTCTCCACAGTTTGTTCAAGGACATTCCCTCTAAATTCATCTTTCATTATATTCTCATCTTCATCCTACTGCTTCTTTATTTTCATGGATGGTCAAAATAGTTAAAAATAAAAGGTGAGGAGGCAGGATGAATATTTTATGATTTAAAGAAAAATGTAGATGAAAATTTTTATTATATATCATAAACCTTTATATTTAACCTGAATCATTTGATAGTTGTTTTATTATACATTTTAGTCTAGGTTTTCCCACTATTAGTAATTAGATATATAAGTTTTTTTTTTGGTAGACATTTCGTTATGTGATTTAATGCTGTCAACCTATACAGAGATTTAATTAGTTAAAGCTATGTCCCTAAGAAGTTGTCCATATCTGTTGTTTTGGATTCTACAACTTCTTATGAATATTGCAGCACACAATGGAAAAAATACACATATTTGTCAGTTGGTTAAAAAATATTAGTACAGTTAAATATAGACATATTATATAATACACAATACACATTCGTGTGTAAAATTCTATAGTTAGGCTAAAGTTTATTAAATTAGAAAAATAAAATGCACACTATTTATTTTATATTCTCATCTTCATCCTATTGCTTCATTTATTTTATATCTTTTTATGTTAGTTTAAGTGTATGGCCATACTTTTTGGATCCTCATCACAAAATTATTTAAATTATTAGTGGTCAGGGCTTCCTAAATATATGATCATACAACTATCGACTAATACTATAATTTGTATAATTTGACACATTGTACACATATAGAATTATTAATAACTGTTACTAGTATTCAGAAAATTTGAAATATTTTCATGGCTGAGAATTATAGCCTGAAAGTTTATTTCTGCATGACATTTTCAAATTAAAGTGATCTGAGTAATTTTTAAAATTTATGAAGTCATGTGATTTTCTTTTTATGGTATTAGAGATTGAACTCAGGGTCTCTCACATGCTAGGCAAGTGACCTTCCCCTGAGCTACAGCCCCAGCCCTGAAATCAATATGAAAACATTTAGAAAATACTTAAGGAGAAATACTTGTTGGGGGTTATTGGGTTGTATTTATTATCTAAACTCTTTACACACTTTATTTACATTCTGTATTATTTTCATTTTAGAAATGAAACAACTGAGACAGAAGGGCTTTAACTGTTTTCTTTCCCTTTGCCTTGCCCTTCAGTCCCTCACCAGGGATTCCATTGGCTAAATCCAGACAGAAGCCAGCTGCCAGGAATGCCTAGAAAACACAGTGCTCAAAATTCAACACCCTAGAAATATGCAGCAAAGCAGTGGAAGGGCTGAGTGGATCCCAGGGCAAACAAGACCAGAACTGTTCTTTACTTATCTTTCCAGGATTTCATATGAAATTTCCTTGGTTACACACTGTTTGAAAAATGTTAATCACTTGCTAGGTGAATGTGATTCAAATACAGATAAAGTAAACAGCTTAGTAGGAGAAGAAATAAATTCATGAATAAATAATAAAGGGCTTTTTACTTCCCAGATTTCTGAAGATAAGTTGTATCCATCTTCTATGCTGTTCTTAGTCTTTGTATTGTTCTTGCTTTATGTAAGGGTGATGAAATGGAAATACAAAGGAAAAGGCAGTTGACTTGCCTTCCTCCAAGAATTAGCATTCTCAGCTTCCCAAAATGCATGTGTTGTGGTTACCACTAGACATGTGTAGGTGATGCCAGTGTGTCTGGCTCCTGACTCTTTGTACCTTCATTGGGTAGATTTGAAGTATGGCCAGGGAAGAAATAATCCACGCAATTGCTCAAGCTTTGTGACTATAGCCTCCCTTTAATACCCAATCAGCTACAGTCTCCAGTAATGCTGGCCACTGTGAACACCTGCATCTCCTTGATTAGCAAGGTCTCAATCGTGTCAGGCCTGTGTAGGTGGCTCCCAATGCAATGTAGGACTTTCTGAGTGGCAAAGTAATTGCCTGCCTATGCTGATTATTCTGATTTGCTCCCCCAGATTCATTCTCTGTCTCTTCTGTAATCTGGGAGGCTAACCTCTAGGACCTCTTTGTATGAATGTTTGTGCCCTCTCCCAAATACATATGGGAAATCCTAACCCCCAAGGTGATGGTATTAAGGTGGGGGGGTCTTTGGGGCTTGTTTCCATCATAAGAACTCACGAATAACAGTGCCTTTATAAAAGAGAGCCCAGAGAGGCTCAACACCCCTCCACATGCTTACCGTGTGGAGATGGTGAGAGGGCACAGCTTATGAGTAGGGAGTGGGCCTGCACCAGGCATCAAATCATCCTGTCCTTGGCCTTGGACATCTCAGCCTCCAGCACTATGAGAAAGGAGTTTCTGTTGTTTAGAAGCATAATTTGTTTCAGCAGCCCAAATAGACTAAGACAGTGCTGCCTGGTTTGTGGGAGGTAATAGCAGGAATGAAAGGTGAAGAGAGTGATCAAGGTATTTATTACCGCTTTTCCTCCTTTCCAGTCTTTATTATAATTTCTAAACTACCAGCATAATAGACATTGAAATTAGGTCCAGGTTTCTATTAGAGAATATGATGTTGAGAATAAAATGTTTCTGTACTTGTAGAAAAAGGTTGATTGTTCTGTAGCCGCAGTAATAAGTGGCTACCCAGGTGAATTTAAACCTATATAACTGGTCAGTGGCAACTCGCTCCAAAAGCCATATTTCTGAAAGCCAGCCAAACAACGATAGCAGGCCCCTTAGGCCTGCGATTGAAAGCTCCTCCCCCTGTTGCTAGTCTATGGGTGCGTCACTATCCCTCCTCTGCTTCGTTGATCCTGCCTGTTCCTCTGTGAAGTGTCCCTTCATTCAGTGCTGCTTTATTAAACCCTATGAGTGTGTTGGATCATGCCGGATGCTGTGTTGCACCATGAAAACTCCTTCAGGATTGATAAATAGCCCAACTCTCAGGAATTGTCTTCTCACTTGCCCTCATGGGGGTCCTTGCTGCCTCCTGGGCCAGCCTGACTTTAAAGAATAGTCATTGTGAAGGTATACAATGCTTTGGACCCAATTCGGGACATAATAGTTATTTGAGACTGTCATTTGGAATGCACCAAGCTTAGTATTCCTATCACCAGACCTGCTTCCTTGTCCTCACTCCCACACATGTGGCTCCAGAGAGTACTTGATAAACATTGATTGTAATGCTGATCTCAGTTTGAGAGAGAAAGAGAGAGAGACAGAGAGAGAGAGTGATAGAGGGCAGATTACAACATCATATCTTAAGAAGTATGTGTGCTGGTTGATTATCGTGAAGATTGTCATCTCTTACTTGCCATAATCAGTGGGAAGCACAATGGGCATAGCTTTGTTTTTGTACCCTCCCAGTTACTTTTCCTGGGTTCCTTTATGGTCATGTACTCTTATGCTAGACTGAAAATGATCTAGAAATATGAATTAAAGCAACCTTAAACTACCAATTTATGCCTATTAAGTCAGAAAACTTAATAGCCACTAAAATAGCCACTAGTATTGTTGAAGTTATTATGGCACAGATGTATTTATACAATGCTGATGGCATTGTAAACCAAAATAACCTTGAGAAAAATAGCATAAGACTACAAATCATTATGCTGTTTCATCTAATAAGCATTTTCCTGATAATTTATTCTTAAGCAATTAAAAGGAAGAATAAATCCATATATGCAAATAATCTGTTTTCATAGAGACCACCACTCAATATCTGAATTAAAATACTGAATTTTTTGTTTTTTTCAGTAACGGAGAGTCCTGATTGTGAGGCACAGTCCTTGTGAGCAACACATTAAACTGATTTTATATAGGGTTTTGGGAAGTGTGGACTCCAGAGATTTAAGTCTTCTTCAGTGGAAATGTTCCACTTCTAATCTTAAGTTGTAGATGTGTGGTTGCACACTTGTGTGTCTCTGGCTTTTGTCGGTCAGCTTTTCATTGTTGTGACCAAAGTATCTGACAGGAGCTACTTAGAGGAGGCTCACTGTTATGGCTCATTGTTTCAGAGGTCTCAGTTCATAGTTAGCTCACTCCATTGTTCTGGGCCTGAGTGAGGCAGAATATCATGGTGGAAGGGTATGGTGGAGAAAGCTGCTCCGCTCATGGCAACCAGGAAGGAGAGGGAGAAGAGGGTTGGAGGTGGGGCAGAGGGAGAGGGCTGGGAGAGAAAGAGAAAAGAAGAACAGGAGAAAAGGTCAGAGAACAGAAATGGTCCCCAAGGGCATGGTCCCAGTGACAGTTCCTCTAGCCACACCCTACCTGCCTTACCTGCCTACCGTTACTAAGTGCCAAGTAGTTCATTCAGCTATCAATGGGTTAAACCACTGGTAAGGTCAGAGCCCCAGTCATTGCCTAAAACCCCAGCATCTGAACCTTGCTGCACTGGGGATCACACTTTCAACACATGATTGTGGTCCAATCATAATATGCTGATTGGCTGACTTTAGAAGTATGGTTACTGAAGAGAAGCTATCCCCAATTTTCTGGCTTTCAGAACCCTGAGCTGTCATTGATTGGCTGGCTTTCAGAAACATGGCTTTTGGAGTGAGTTGCCACTGACCAGTTATATAGGTTTAAATTCACCTGGGTAGCCACTTATTACTGTGTCTACAGAATAATCAAACTTTTTATACAAGTGCAGAAACATTTTATTCTCAACATCATATTTAATAGAAACCTGGACCTAATCTCAATGTCTATTATACTGTTAGTTGAGAACTTATAATAAAGACATAATGGAATACTATATAGTTAATAACCATCAATGTTGAATATTTGCATAGTAAATGGTTTATGATATAGGGTAGGTTTGAAAATGGGTTTTGAATAGAATTGTTTTTGTTGATGACTACTACTTGAAAAGTGGTGTGTGTATGTATGTAAAAAGGCCAGTTCGTAGAAGAACGATGAGGGATTTTTTTACTATTTTGTGTGTATTTACTATTTTTACATATAGTGCTTTTCAGTAAAGATTTTAAAGGAAAAAACAATCTAATAATCCAACATATAGCAGGAGCATTTAAAATTTAATAGATGCAGTGGCTGGAACATGGTTTGTCTCCTCCGAAACTCATGTTGAAGTTTGGTTGTAGCACAGCAGTGTTGGGAGGGCTTAGTGGGAGTGTGTGGGTCTGTAGGGCAGAGCGTTCTTGAATAGATTAATGCTTTTCTTTTGTGGATGTGCTCTTGCTCTTGTGGGAGTGGATTAGTTACTACTAGAATGTATTGTAAAGCAAGGCTGCCCTTTGTGTTTTGTCTCTTGCCCCTGCCTCTTTGCCTTTGTTGAAGCAGCAGGAGGCTTTCCCCCAGTGTGGACATCTGATCTTGGGCTTAGCCTCTGGAACTGGCAGCCAAAATAAACCTCTTGTCTTTATAAATAACTCAGTCTCAGGTATTCTGCTATAGAAGAGAAAAAGGACAAGACAGTAGGGATCACTGAAAACCATCTGCCTTTATGAAGTAAATGGATTAATTTCTATTCAGGCCATAGGAGTGGAAAGATCATGAACTTGGAAATGATATCTTAAATTGAGTCTTTGCTGTGTTACATTATTGCTTATCTGATTTTTGGGCAAACTATTTATGTGAGCTTTGTTTGCTTACCTTTAAAATGGGATTAATAATTGTATATATAATGTAATTATATACAAAAATAATAATATATTGCCTGTGGTTAAGAGAATTAGATGAGACTCCTATGTGAAAGTGCTTTGTAAACAACAAAACATTATGCAAACTCTATTGTTAAGGCCTTGGATTATTGTTATTTAGTATGTATGCTATACATAACTCAAAACTAATTGTTAAAAATGTAAAATAAATGAAATTATAAGTTTTGGAAAACAAAACGCTTTATAATATGAAATGTTTGGAATTGAAGCCAAGGAAAGCACTTGCTACTGATGAAAATACTTATCCTTTCCTGAATTGTAGGATAACTTAGCATCTGACTGAGAGTTGACCAGGGATAAAGGAGGACAATCTTCCTATTCTACTTGGTGTATATAAACAAATCATGAAGATTCAAATTATAGAATTTCCTTAGTCTTTTAAAATTTGCAAGGCCAGTAATTCTAAATTTCTCCTCTTCTAATGAGATTTTTTTTTTAGACATTTATGTTTTAGCAGTTCATGGTTTTAAAGGTTGAACTGGCATTGTGGGCTATAGTGTATCTTTGCCCAGAAGCTTTTTTTTTCTTCTTTTGATTCGGGGTCATTGTGTTTAGTAGACACCCTCATGGAAAAGTTGCAACTTTCTTTCTACAAACCCATCACTCTTGCTATAAATGACAAATGTAGCACACACTGCTATTGGAAAGCATTCAGTGACTTCACCATCCTAAAGGTTAAATGTACTGCCAAAATGACTCAGGACAAGGTCGTATAGCCGTTCATTTGGCAAACTCAATAATGTTAACAATCAACTTTTAAAACCATAAATGTTAAAAAAAATCCTCATTTGAAGATGAGTGATTTAAAATTACTGGGCTTGCAAATCCTAAAAGACTAGGGAATTCTATAATTTAAAGCATGATCAATTTGGTTTTTTTTCAACCATGTAGCAAAATGTAATGTCACCTGTGCTTATTTTTAAAATTTAGGTAGATTCTTCTGCTTAAATAGAACTAAAATATTTAAGGATAATTTGCTTTATGTTGGTTTTCACTTTTGTGAAAAGGTCAATTTCTATGGAAAGACCATTTATATATGCATGCATATATATTTGTATATATGTACCCTAATCATATGTATGGATTAGTTATATGCTTACTAGTCATATGTAATAGAATGTGTGGATGTTTAGCTTTATATTCTGTAAGCAATATACCCCACAAGAACAAATTAGAGCAGGAAAAGTTTAAGATATTCAGTCATGGCAGGCCAACTGCTTTGCCCTGGGCCCAAGGTGAGGCAGAACGTAATGGCAGACAGGCATGGTAGAGGGAAACAGCTCAGTTCATGATAGCCAGGACAGAGAGAGCAAGAACTTGAGAGCAAGGAGCCAGGGACAGAAGAGTCCCCAAGGGCGTGCCCAGCAACCTACTTCCTCCAGCTACACCCAGTCTGCCAGCAATTACCATCCATCAATCCATTCAAATTATTAACACAGCAAATGGATCAATCCACTGATTGATCATAGTCTACTTATTTCATTTCTGAACATTCCTGCATTGTTTCAGACATGAGCTTTTGGGGGACTCCTCACATCCAGACTGCAGTAGTGAGTGAGCACCTTGAGTTCATGTTTATTACGGTGAAAAATCTAAGGTTTTCTTGCACTGGAAACAGGAGAACTCTGGAATTTAATCAGTGGATAAACTAGACATTATAGAAGTGGCAAATGTATTTAATTTCAGTTGTATTTTTCTTATTGTGTTAACTCAAATATTCAAAGCATTTGAATCCATTAATGAACTAGACGTTGGGACACATTGAAATATACATGTTCTTAGTCTCAGTGTCCTATCACTCCAGCTTTGAAGACAGAGTAAACATCTCGACCAATTAATGAATAACTGAAGTCAGCTGTAATGAGAGTTGAGTGAGGGAAAGAGTCCCATCAGAGAAGTGGTATTTGTGTCTTGGTAAGGAATTGAAATACAATGAGGAAAATGGACAAGCACAAGAATTGTAGGCGACCGCTAGAGGAGACACAATATGGAATATTTGCATCTGCTTTGAAAGTGAAGTCTGCAGTTCTGCTTTGTCAACTTGAACACACACACATGTAGGTACACACACATGTGCAGGTATACACACTCACACTCAACTGAAAATTTAACAAGGGACTGAGAGGAGGCAGCGGCTGTGCTGGTTAGGGGCACTGTGTCTGGAATCAGACAGCATGGGTTTGTGTCCCAATCTGTCTTATTAGCTTTGTCACTTTGGACAACTTACTCCTCTGCTCTAAACCTCAGCTTTATAAAAATGTAAAATGGGCATGATTATAATACTACCTGATTGAAATGTTGTGAAAATTGAAAGAGAAAAAAACACTTAGTATAATGCCTAGCATATAATTAGATATTGTCAAATGTTTATTATTATTTGCATTTGTGGATCATGTGCTTATAATTTTGTTGTCTTTAGTTGCTGAAGTTTCCTTGAGACCAGAGGCTATGTCTTTTATTTATTATTTATTTTATTTTTTTAAAGAGAGAGAGAAAGAACTAATTCTATTCATATTTTCATCTGGCCTTTGTTTCTCAGACTCTTAATTATGTATGTGGTGCTGGGGTTTGAACCCAGGTCCTTGTGCATGCCAGGTAAGGGCTCAAAATGCTGAGCTACTGCTCCAGCCCCTACATCTTCTTTTTATAATTAATTAATTCATTCAACATTCAGGTTTGGAGTATCTATTTAAACAAAGTGCTCATGATGAGTTAAATTATCTAAAAAGGACCATTCAATCTTTATATGCATCATATAATTAATACCTATTGAATTAAAGTAAATGATTATCAGTCAATGGAAATGTATATCGTCTTAAGGATTAGTAACTTCTTTCTATAGTATTTCCATGAATACTTAGTATAGCCCTCATAAGGTTACAGAGTAATGATACTGTATACCTCTTTGGTGAGTTATCTTCTGTGTCTGTCACAGGGAAGGAACTAGCCTATCACACATGGTCAAGTTCATTGTTACAAAAGGTAATTTTTTTATTTCAGTAATAAAATCCAAGTTCCACCCGAAACATTGAACAGATTTATTTCAATATAATAAATCTTTGTTATCTCCTTTGTTATTTCATTGTTTTAATGAATTTAAAAATGGAATGACTTTTCATTGAATGAAAGCTATAGTAGACTTTTCAAGGTACAATGCACTAATTGTTAATATCTATTTAAATTGTTGTGATGGACTGCATGAAAAATATATAGAGAGATTTAAAGTTGCATGATTACTATTTTTAAAGAGCATGTTATTTTCCTTCTAATTGTGGAACAAAATTTCAGTTTTTTTTTTTTTTAGAAGTGGAGAAGCTGCTCAGCTCCCTGGGATCTGGTCATCTCTTTTGTACTTAACCTTCTCTGGAGTAAAGCTGCTCTGTTAATCCCTTCTGTACAGATCTTGCTTTTAATTTTAACTTATCTATTTATGCCTTGACACAAGATAAACTCTAATAATAGTAATTAGCAATATTTGCCTTTTAAAGGTCTAGCGAAGCCATAGATCATAACATAGAGCTGAAAAGGAACACATCATGATTCCTTTACTTACTGGTAAGAAAACTGAAGCCAGTAGCATTATCACACTTGCTCAAGACCAGGGTGACAATCAGCCTGGAAGTAATATTTTCTGTTCCAAGTATCTTCAAATCAGAGAATTATAATACTATCAATTTTAAGCACTCATGACAGGTATTTTGACAGGGGCTACCATAATTGAGTCACTATGTTAAGTTGAGCAATGCTATTTAAGTAGGTCAGGAAATTGTTTATTGTTAAAAGGAATCAACACACAAAACATTCAGAAGCCTATTTCTGCCTCTTGCTCAAATATTAAGTCCTGAAAATCATAACATCTCCAGCTCCAAACAGAAAGTAGTTTTTTTAAAGAAAGAACATTGTGAATATTAGACATTAGATATAAACTCTTCCTACTTAGCTTCTTGCTCTACTTAGAAATGTGGCTGTGTCTGTAGCATCTTCATCCCAGGCTTCCTAAGGTGGATTGCTTACCTATGATCTGGTTCCTGTACTTCAACTCCATCTATTATCCTTTCCCCTCAACAGCTCCCAGCATCTTGGCATTTACCCTTTGGCAAATAGGCTATGCCATTCTTCTACCCTTCATTACATCCTTTTCTGTGTTGCTATAGAGCTAAGCATTATGAATACATTGCCTACATTTACTCCATTTTATTAGCTCCAATTCACCCTCAGACAGTTCTTTCATAAATTTTCATAATTTATTTTTTTCAGGGCTGAGGACTGAACTCGGGGCTTGCGCATTCTAGGCAAGTGTTCTGCCACTGAGCTAAATCCCCAACTGCATCATAATTTCTATAAAATAAAAAAAATCATTGCAAACAAATATAAGAGAAATGAAATTAAACAAATAGAATCGATACATAAAATGCAATGTAACCAAGGTTAATTCTGTTCTCTAAAGGAATTGTAGATAGTGTTTGTAGATAGTTGTGTAGTTGGAGTTGGAGTTGTAGATAGTGCTTATAGATAGTGTAGTTGGAGTTGGTGTTGTAGATAGTGTAGCTGTAGATAGGAGTGTAGTTGCAGTTGGAGTTGTAGATAGTGCTTGTAGAAGGAAGGTAAGTAGGAGTCATTCTTTGGAAGGAATATTCCTTCTGTACAATTTTTTTTACCTACCAGTCTTTGACCTATTATGGGCTCATGATTATGTTGCACTTAAATTGAACTTAAAAATAAAGATGGGCAAGACTTAGTTTCGGTTAAAATTGACAAGATATTTCCTAAACATATATTGAAATGCAAAGGTCTTTGGACAGCTAAACAATTTGTAATTTAAAAAAATAGACTTATAGGATCTAAAGAATTTCAATGTAATATTGCATTTTCTAGATGTAGATGATTAGCTACAGTAATTAATTAATTCCATTAATCATCAGATTAATAAGAAGAAAGTCCTGAAATAGTTCTATGCATATGTGATCACATAATTTTTTAACTATGCCAAGTAATTCAATGAGTAAAAAGAATATTTTCAACAATTAGTACTGGATGTCTTGACGTACAGATAGGGAAAATTTATATGGATCCTAACTCCATATATAAAAATTAATTCAAAATGAAAAGCTATATACATAAGCTTAAATATATACATTTCTAGAAAAAGCGTAAGTATGTGATCATAGATTAAAAAAATTCTTGAAACACAAAAATCACACAACATAGATGAATAATTTGGGAACTGTCAAGCTTAAAAACATTTGCTTTTTGAAAGACACTATTAAGAAAATAAAACTACATGCTTCAGTCTTGGAGGAAATATTTTCAAAATATACAGTTTGTTAAGGATTTGTTTTCAGAATATATAAGTAATTCTTATAAATCAACAATAAGAAAAACAACCAGATGAAATTAAGGGCAAAAAATGTGAACATACAGTTCACAAAAGAAAATAGTGGAAAATAAACATATGAGAATATTCTCAAGTTATTAATTATTAATGAAATGTAAATGAACATCATAATGAGATACTATACATTCCCACTAGAATAGCTACAATAGAACAGAAACGAAACGCCCTGACAATGGAAAGTGTTGGCAAGGGTGCTGAGCCTCTGGACATCTCCTGCACTGCTCCTGGGACTGCAAATACTTTAGCCATTCAGGTGAAGGGCTTGGTAGCTTCTTTTAAACATATACTTATCAAGTGGCCCAGAAACCCCAGGCCTAGGTAGTTACCTCTGAGATGTGCAAACCCATGTCCTTACAAATACTGTGTTGTACTGGAATGTTCATTGCAACTTTGTGTATAATAATCCAAACTCAGAAACAAACCAAATGTGTGATCCATGAATAAACAACTTGTGGTACGTCCTTTGTCTGGAAAATTACTCAACGAAAACAGAAGAACCACTAGGATGTATGACAACATGGATCTCTATCAAAAGCATTGTGGTAAATGAAAAAGCCAAACACAAAAGACTGCACATTATGTTCCGCATTCATTCCAAATCACAGAAAAGTCAAAGTGTAATGACAAAAAGCAGGTCAGTAGTTTCCAGGAACTGTGTGGGGGACTCATCACAAACAGGCAAGGGGGAACTCCTTGGAATGATAGGAAAACTCCTCATCTTGATTGTGATGGTGCTTTGTACCAAATCTGGTGGATTTTAGTATGATGTTTTCACTTCAGGTTTGCTAACTCTTAAAGCAGCACTTCAAGAACTAGATATTTGTGTCTCTCTACACACTCATGCATACACATACATTTAATGACAATGTGGTTGGTTAAAACTTTTATCTAGTTTAATGACAATATTTTCCATATAGAGTGCTTTTTCTTCCATTTATTTACTTCTGTATTCCCTCATTTCTTTTTTTTTTTAATTTCTTTACATGTATCCTGTGTCTTTCCCTTTTAATTCTCACTCATTTTTGAGCAAAGTAAGTTTTTGACTGAATTTTTTTGCGGGGGGGGGGGCGTTATGAAGTAGGTCAGAACTTCCAGGAATAAAAGAAGGTCTGGGTGTATGAATGACCATATTTTAGTCTTTATTTCTTCTCTGGTAACCTAAAACAGCTCAGTATACTGTTGCTTTTAATTTGATTCCTACATGGGATGCACACATACTCTAATCTTTTCTAAAACCTAGAAAGATGCTACTTTCATCCTGTGGCCTCCTCAAATCAAGCTTTTATCTCTCATTTCCTGAGGGCTTTTTTCTGCAAAGGCAGCTAATGACCACCTAATTTGTTTAAAAATTACTTCTTAGTCCTTATTTTTGTTGATTTTTTCTGTATCCTAAGACTGTGTGTTGTACCTCTTAAAGTTTCTTACACCTTTTGCCTTGGTTGCTATTGTCTCCTCAGTTTGCTTTTAATAATGCTTTTAGTCTTTCACTATCCTTCAAGATTCTACGCCCTTCAGATTTTCTTATCAGCACAAGAAAACATTTTCTAGAGTGCAGAGGTGAACATTTTGATCCCCAGCTTAGAATTACTCAAAAGCATATCCCACCTCCTTTTACGTATGGAATAAAGTCTTTATCATTTAGTATTACATTAAAATATCAGCTTGTTCTGTCTCTTACCCATCTTTCCAGTTGCATCCTCCATGGTTCTCTATCCTGAAGGTCCTGTTTTTCAGACCCACAAAAGCGACTTTTAACTCATCAAACATATCATTGTGGTGAATGTCTCCATGCTGCTTTTATTGAATGGATTATTTTTCCAAGTTTTTTCCTCCAGTGGAATCCATGCCTCCTTTAGAGCCCTGGGTGGTGTAAATCTGTGCCCTTCTTGGTGCTAATCAGCCCTTCCAGTGCATTGTGCTCTCTGTAGCACACAGTGCTCAGCACTGCCCAGTCTATGCCTGTCTTAGACTCTGAGATCTTAAATAGGTAGACTGGTTTTGTCACATAGCAAATACATACTAATTATTTTCTTTAAATAATGAATGTCTCATAAGATTTAAGAGACCATGGCCTCATTTCCCACCAAGTATTAAAAATCATGACCAGATGATAATGAAACAGGGAAGCTCATAGTTGTAAATAGTGGGATATGAAGGCACTTTTCCCTCTCTTCAGTGCTTCTTAACACAGTATTAGATTTAGCATGTTTAACAAATGATAACTTGGAAAACATAAAAATGAAAGAATAATGCCACCTGAAATCATCTGTAAGAGTTCCCTAAGAAGTGAATAAGATTTTGTGTGACCCTTGCATTCTGTATTTGAAGCCAGATATTGTTATTTTTTTAATTTTTGATTTGTATCCTTATTTTTTTGGTATAATTTGTATGTCACATCCAGTAGAAAAAAAGTAGTAAAGCTTTTAGTCTGGGTTGGCTGATGTAAATGGCCCATTTTTAATGACAATCTGAGAAGACTTTTTGTGCCCTGAGTGATGTTATTTAGCTTTATGAGAAAATGCATAAGTCAGTATTGCCACTCATTCATTGATTACTAAGGTAAAGTCTTCTAGATTACATTCATGGTTGGATCCTCATTTGTCTGTGTTTGTTATTTCCCTGAATAGACTATAGTCTAAAGGACTGGAGATTAATATCATTTCAGACTTTATATTGTTTCCTCATCTTGTGGCTGGTTCTTTTGAGATGATTGTATTTACCTTGTCAAGTTCATCTCAAGTACCTGTTCAGATCCCAGGAGACTGTCTTCCTTGTAAAGAATTTGTTGCATTCTCTTATAATAAGAAAATTCAGGCATAAATAGCTCTAGAGAAGAGTTACATAAGGTCATGCTACTTCAATTGTGTTTTTTAGAAGGAAGTGAGGTGGAAAGAGATCACCCTGATGGTGAGGTGACAAGAATAAGATGGAATTGAAACACATTAATGGGACCGTGGTTCAGCAAACCAATTAATGAAGAGAGACCCTATCAGGCACCACTCAATGTCTCATTTAATCCTCACAGTAACCCTGTGAGATAGGTGGCATCCTCCTTATTTTTACAAACAAGAACGCTGTTTCAAAAGAGGTCCAATAAATTGCTGAATGTACCACAGCAAATATGTGACAGGACTGAAATATCAACTCAGAGCTTTCTTTTCTTTCTTTTATTTTAAAGAGAGAGGGACAGTGAGAGAGAAAGAGGGAGAGAGAGAGAGAGAGGAAGATAGGATCAATTTTATTTAGTTTTGTGGCCTTCGTTCCTTAGACACTTGGTTGTGTACATGGTGCTGGGGTTCAAACCTGCGTACTCCAGCATGCCAGGCAAGTGCCATAACCGCTGAGTAACCATTCCACCCCCAACCCAGAACTTTCTGAATTCAGTTTCATAGGACTTTCCTGAACACAGTCCTTGTTTGCATTGAATACAGTTCATATGGAAGAATCTGCAAACAGCCTGTCACTAATACCAGACATATCACTGTTCTTCTCTTGCTAAAAGCATGCAACATTTTAACATTTTCTTGTGTTCATCACATACTATTACAACCATATCAGAAATGTAAATAATAAATAATTATTTTTCACCAACATAAATATGATATTAGAAGGATCAAATGACTCACTAAAGATTGCATAGCCACTAATTAAAGATCACTGAGAAGTCTTGTTTTGTTTACAAAAAAATTTCTTTCATCTTTCTGATAAGGTTCTACTTATCTAACAAGAGCACAGTTCAGATTGATCTTCTCTCTGAACTCTTCCCATGTCCTCGTAGGCACACATACAGAGCCTTCCTCCATGGTATTACTGCACCTGTGGACCTCTGCAATGTAGCTGGTTATATCAGTCATGAGCACTCTAGTGCTCCACTTCCACTCCACAATCCTTGAACACATAAGTCATTCCTTTTCCAGCTGTTTATCTTAATGCCTGTACAGTATATGGCCCTTATTAGTGTTAGCAAATAGGTGGATAGATGAAAGAATAACTGAATGCCTTGAGTATATGAGTGTATGAATTCACAAATAAAGCTCATGGTGTTGAAGCTTTTTTTAAAGTTTAGGATATTCTCTGAAGTATGAATAAATCTTTGTGAATGCAAAACAAAATAAGCCTATTATTTATAGGCAACAGACATAAGCACTGTAGTGAATAAACTGGACCAAAAGCCAGTTACTGAAATTTCAACTAATTATGTGACTAACTTAGTGCATAACAAGCTAACTTTTATAGACCTCTGTATCTCATCTGTAAAATGAGGGAATCACGCATGGCAAAAGTTACAAAGATATGATACTTGAATAAAGTTTGAGAACCTCTGATTCTAGGGCATTGGAGTGATAATAGGCAGCTCTTCACTGGTTTTCTAGCTTTGCTTTTTAAGTGGAAGAACCTCTTTTCAACTAAGATCTGACACAGAGTTTCAGAACGTAAACAGATAAAAATTGAGATGCTGAGCTAAGCCAATACTGCTTCTTCCGTCTCTGTATTCCAAATGTACCAAATACATTAGGTGCTTGTGAAATTCTGGATGACATTCTTAGGCATAGCCTAATTTTGAATCTTAAAAAGTAAGTATAATAAATATGTAAATCATAATTTTGAATATAAATACAGTTAAAGGCCAAACATGTTTCCTGTGCTTCTTTTTGCTCTATCAAGACCATATCACACATCATTCTATTATTAACACGTTAATTTCCACCTTATGCTCTTGAGATTGCTTCTTTTTTCTTATGTCCATGCAAATCTGGATCCCCTGACCTTTTAGTAGAGCTGAACAGAATGTTCGTTTGTTCTAAAATTTGGGTGTTTGCATTTAAGTAGGCAGTAATTTAAGTAGGTTAGGGTTAATATTCAATTAATCCAGTCAAACCAATGATGAGTTAATCATGTCATTAATTAATTTGAGGTCCTGGGAAGGTTCCTTACATTTTTGTGATCTTCCTCATTGGAAATCCATAATGATGTAGTATTTGTATTTCTGAGAAAAAATACATAGAAATTTTGTATGCTTACTTAAGACAATAATGAACGATTGAACACTTGTTTTAGTCTTCTTCTCATGAAAGGACAAAAATTGTAATTAATGATGAGTGACTAGAGTCTTTGAGCCTGAAAAGAAGAATTTGGGTAAAGTTTGTCTTTCTCATGTGTGCCCCATGAACACGTCTGGATAGCATGGCACTGGTGGACTATCTTAAAAGGGCTATAGACAACACTAGTGAAGGAATCTCATCTGCATTGCCTTCAAATCATTAGATATTGAAGCAAAGAAAGACTAAATTTAGAAGAAAAGCACTTGTGAATTCTCATTTAAGCATAAGATAAAGCAGCGGAAAATTATTATGCTGTTTTATTTATGTCTTACAACTACAGTTTTATACACATAAACTAAGTTTTCCAATTTAATGTAAACTTCTATGAGCTTACATAAGAGTGGCTCTTATATAGAAGAATTAAGAGACTGGGATATGGGTGATGTGGGGATAATTCTGGTTAAGAACATGCATATCATATTTTTTCTTTACATGCATTTATGGTTGTACAGTAACTCAAATCTTTAATAAAAAATTTAAAAAGAAGAGTGGCTCTTCCCAGGCTTCGTGCTTGGCAAACTTCAGAGTCTTCTCTCTCTCTTTTCTTTCTTTCTTTCTTTTTTTTTTTTTTTTTTTGTTTCATCAGTGAAAAAAAAATACGTGATTCCTTTCTGGTTCTGAGATCTCATTTTTATTCATAATTGCCCTCTGCACCTCGGCCCTGAATCACCCTCTTTTGCTACTTGTTCCTGGCAGCAAGACCTATCTGCTGCTGCCAAGAGGCAGTAGAGTATAAAGCCTGATTTGGTAAGCAGCCCAGCAGAGAGTCTGGGTGTGAATACTGTCTGCCTTTTCCTAGATGAGTGAGCCTGAATGAGTCATTTGCCTTTTCTGCATGTCAGAATTCTCACCTATAAAACAGGGATAAGCAGTTGTGAGAATCACGTGAGAAGGCACACTTAGGGACCATGGAATAATACCTGTCACAAAGGAAATCAACTCCCTATCACAAGAGTGAGAATATGTATCCTGCCAATATTTATTATCTGCAAGCTGATATTCAGCATGCATTCTGATTCCACCTCCTGCCCCCTCCTAGGTGCTGCCTTTGGGAGATACACTTTTCGTGCATCTAGGAAGAGGTATAGAACCCATTTTATTCAAATATTTTTTCAGCAAGTATTTATTGTTTGACACATGGGTACAGGGATTAACAGTATTCACTATGAACTTCTGAAAGGCATAAAACTATGCATTTGAACATAAATGTAAATTGTGATAAATACAGTGAATAAGAAAATTAAGACAATTAGGGGAAGTCAGCAAGGGCATTTCTGAAGAAATTTCATTAAAAGTAAAAGCCAAAGAATAACTTAGCCAGGCAAAATTGAGGATGCACTACAATTCTGAGACTACACAGGCATGCTAAATAAATTCTATGTCCAGTTTGACTAAAGATATATGAATTAAAGTGATAATGTGGGAAGGAAGTGGGTGCCAGAAAAGGAAGTTAAGGCTATAAAGGCAGGTAGGACCAGATCTGTAAGAACTTGCATTATTAATCATCACTTCAAAGTTGCATTACTCCTAAAATAACAGGAAGCCATGATGAATGCCGAGCAGAGGAGTAATGTAAGTTACTCCTTGAGCATGAGCATTGTTAAAAGATTACTCTGGATAGAAGGTGTTTTTCTTTGTTCCTTCATCACAGTACATATAAAAGGACTGTAGCCTTGTAGCTGTCCTTGATAATATTTTGCCTATACAGGTGGCCTTCACTCATTTGTTCACCTAATGAACTCATTGTCTGTTCCTGTGTGCTACTTCTAACACTGCACTGTGAACCTGACACATGGCAAGGATGCATTCAATATTGTGGAATGAGTAACCATTGATTCTTCTCTCCTATGAATAGACAGTGGGCATTTTAAGGTCAAGGACTATATCATATTCATCTTAGTATTACTCCCAGCCTCTAGAAAATCTCTGCTACTCATTTGGGTCTCAGATTTTTTGTTAAGTAATCAAAAAGAAGTGGACAATATTCATGATGAAAATGGGGTTTTTTGGATCATGAATACAATTTAATTTTTATACTTGCATTGAAAGTTAGTTATATTAATTGGAATCTAAGAGCAGTTATAATAGACTTTTGAAAATTACTGAATAGCTCTGATATTGGCATTAGAAGATCTGAACTTGAGCATTAGCAGGTACTCAGGAAATACTTATCAAATGAATTGAATATATTTCCAATGTATTTGCTCTTTCATCTGTTTTTATACCTTCTATTATTTATTTTAGAATAGTAAAGATTCCTTAATCCCTTCTCAATCTTCCATAATCACCTCTTTAATTTGGTACTATGAGAGCTCAGAAATCAAAACTCTCAGATGGTGAGAGAGCTTGCAATATCTAATTATTCATTTATTTGAAAACAGGAACTATAGTTTGACTCTGGAATTCCGCCCCCAAGACCGTGTGTTGAAGTCTTGTTCCTCAGTCTGTGGTTGTATGGGGTGGTGCTGGAATCTTTAAGAGGTAAGGCCTAATGGGAGGAAATTAGGTCACGGGAGGTGTACCCTTGATATTGGGACCCTGACCCCTTCCTCTCTTCTTTTGCCTTCTGGCCACCATGACATGAACAGACCTCCTTTACATTGTGCTCCTACCATGGTGTACAGTGCTGTCATTGGTCTAAAGCAATAGGGTCAAGTGACCATGTATTGAAATCTTTGAAAAGATTAGCCAAAATAAATCTTTCCTCCTTACAAATTGTTATTCTTTGGCATTTTGTCATAGCAATGGAAAGCTGGCTGACATGATAGGGATTCTTTGTTTTCTCCCCCACCTGCACATATTTCAGATGGAAGCAAGAGCAGCTGAGAAACAAAACAGTTTATATGTCCCTTTATGTCGTTTTAATCAAAAAATGATTAATGGTATGAGTTACTTTTTATACCTTTTTAGAATAGGAGAAATAATTTAATTCCTGAAAATTTTCTCACTTAGTATTTAGTGCATAGAAATTCACTAAGAAATCCATTAAGGTATAATTTATACAAGGAGAAACAGGGGATTAATCTGTCACTTTCTCTCTGTGGTGTTACTGTTGGAAATTAACAATCATCAAAACAAATTATATACTAAAATTTTTTTTGTCAACATTTGTATTGATTTCAAGTTTGTCTCTTACTAGTAATATACAAAAACATTTTATTGTAGAAATTGTGAGCAGTTGTTCAGGAGACCGTTTATTCAGAACAGCATTTAGCATAGCTACTTGTCATCTGATGACTATTAAAAGAATACCATTATCTCTTTGTTACCTACCATTTTCTTAGGCTAAGACAATGGTTTAAGTTCACATTAATTTCTAACACTTTGCAATTTTTATCTCAGAGATTCTTAATGCTAATTACCTAATTGAACAAGCTGATTTTTTTCTCTCCAAGAAATGTTTACATCTAAATGTTGGATTCAAGCAGCTATGATCTTGAACAATTTGACACAAAATATGACATTTTACATATGCTTTTTCCCCTCAAATTTGCTCATTTATCCTTCATTACTTGCATCATCAAACTCTTTTAGGAGGAAGCACATTTGTCTATCTTATGTATCTTCCTCAAATTCAGATCAGAAAGCTGGAGTAATTGAATGCAGTAGACCAGAATTTCTGAAAGTATGGTGAGACCAGTAGATGCAAACTCAAGGGAAGAATTTAGTACTTTATGTTTTGAATTGAGGACATGTTAATCCAATTGCTGAGCTTGAGGGTGGTTTTAATAGTTGTGCTTGTTTCCTGTAGCTTCCTGAAATTTCATTAGAGTCATAAAGTTTATAGATAACAATAATCCAGTTCCTTCATTGGATACTTGAGGAAGTCAAAGACCCAGAGCTTAATGGATAGCTATACCTAGCAGGATGTAGGGGCTGGGGTGGAACAGTTCAGGCTCCTCTTTGTTCAGCATCTCTTCCCCTGATTCATACTGCATTTGATGCTAGTTCAGACCAGAAAAGCCTCATTTTCCTGAGCTAGACTTTATGCTAATTTTGTAAAACATTAAGACCCACTGGTCTAGTGGAGACGTTGATAATTTATGGAATCAGTAAAATTTCCAAAGACTTTAGAAAAGGGCTGACATAGAGTTGTCAAGTTTTAGTAAAGTTAAGGTCATTGAGGAACAAAAGGAAGTCATGTTCTTGCCTCCTTATTTTATCATCATTTCATAAATGGTGTTTTCACATCTGAAAAGGAGATGAATAGGACATTTTCTGTTAAGCTAGAAAGGGCGACTATAACTGAACAATGGATGGAGAACCACCAAAATACTCCATATTCTTTAACAAATTCCGTATACAAATATGATCAGGCACCTCCTTCTGAAACCAGGGGTTCTGATGCCCTTAATCATCTTGGAAACCTCTGAACCCTCATAAATAGACTTATATAAATGGAGGTGTAGGAGAAGTGAGTTACTACCCTGAAGAAAATGAACAACTGCTTCTAGGGATGGCGTGAGGGAGGTGAGTTAAAACAAGGGAAGATAAACTTGCATATCTGTTAGGATCCTTAAGAAAACAAAAGTGATTTAATATAAGAAACAGATTCTACAGTTATTGGATGATGAAAATGAAAAGGGGCCTCTGGGTAATCCAAAGATTAGTTAATTGCAGTACCAACTATCACTCCTAGATCTGAGGGAAGAAAAGGAGAAGGTGGTATCACAAGAGGCTAGAAGGGCAGAGAAAGAGTCAGTTCTATAGGAGCTAGGACCACCAACAGGCACTCTGAAGCTGGTGAGAAGACTTCTGAAGGAGTCTCAGGGGGCTTGTTTTGGGTCTGCCTTGAGGGGAGAGTCCAAGTTGTTCATTGTTCTGGAAGGAGGAGGAGGACCCCCCCCTCTAACTCTCCTGTAGTTTCCTACTGGTGGTTCCCATTGGCAGCATCTAAAGGAAGCCAACTGGGAACAGAATTGGTGAAATGTAGTATTCATTGTCTCAGCCCAGAATCACAGAGCAGAGTTTAGAATAGTTGGCTGGGGGCTGAAAGAACTTGTGCATTGGTCACTTATACAGAAGACTTTCTCATCTGCTTTTTGCCTTTCTAAGCAAGGAGAAATGGAGTAATATAGCTGGATAGAGAGAGAGGAAAAAAAAGTAGTAAAGCAGACTACACCTATTTTTGATGAAGTGGACATTTTGGCTCAAAATCACCATGTCAATATTCCAATCAAGAGAAAAGACCCTTGGACAAGGGGAACTTGCCAGCAAAAGTTTTAGTGTGTACCAGTTGGGTGGAACAGGGGAAACTAGGAAAGTTTATTTCTTCCCAGCATGAAAACTCCTATTTGTTCCTTAGGAGACAGATAACATCTGGACACATGCCACGGAGAAGGCATTAAGGAGGAGTCTGATTTTGTTAGAGAAATAGTTGCACTTAGCAGAGGACTGCAATTAAATGCCTGGTTAAGCAAGACTTTTGCTCATTTTCATTAGTTCTTCTGCCCTGTCACTCCTGTTACTTGAAGAGGAAAAGAGTGAGGATGAAGAGCACTCCCTCTTTTTACTCCAAGTCCCACACAGCCACACTGGGGAAGGGGAAGAAATTTTAGGATCGGAATTATGAACTCAACTGGAACTGCGGTGAAGGAAGAGGGAACAAACTTGACATTGAAGATGGAAAGGAGTTACTGAAGAAAAATCAAAACCAGTTCGTTCATATTTGTCTTCTACCAAAATCAGAGTGTTTCATAAACCAATTATATAAACAGCAAAATTAAACTTTATTAAATATTCTCTGGAATAAAGGACTGTCTTTCAACTGGAAAAAAGTACCATATCTAATTACTCCAAATTACCTTTATTTTTCTCATTTCTTCATGGGTTGGTCTAGCATATAACTATAACTTGGGATTCAATGAAATTCCTGTGAGCCAGGGCCACCAGTATTGACACCTGTGACCTATTGAAGGTCAAATTCACACTACTTCTTTAGCAGCCCAGGGTCTTTCCCTTGTTTTGGACTTTAGATCTCTGTGGAAAAGAGGAAAAGATGCAATTATATAGATCTTTTCCTAAAAGATCTAAAATCAGCATACTACAGATACACAGCCACAGGAGTGTTTTTAGCAGCACAATTAACAATAGCTAAATTATCAAATTAACCCAGCTACACCCATCATTAGGTGAATGTATTAAGAAATTGTGGTGTACACACACACACACACACACACACACACACACACACAATGGAGCTCTACTCAGCCAAAGGAAAGAATGAAATTTTGGCATTTGCTGATAAATGGATGGAAATGAGGGATATCATGCTAAGTGAAATTAGCCAAACTCAGAAACTCAAAGGTTAATGTTTTTCTCATATGAGGAAGCTAGAGTAACATAAAGGAAAGGGGAAAGGAAGAATAGGATAACATAAAGAACCAATCAAATACAGATTAATACCTGAGCGAAAGGAAATCAAGTAGAGTAGAAGAAATAGCAGGAGAGGGGAGGAAGGACTGGGAGAGGATCATCAAGAACTGAAATTGATTTCTATGCATGTATGAGTTTGTCTGGATGAACCTATTATGTATAACTATCTCTAATTTTAAAAAAAAGTATTACAGTCAATGAGTATACCAGAATGTTATTAAGGATTGATATAGGTTTAAATGAAAGCATCTTTGTAAGTGGTGAAATATAAAGCTATAGGAAAACTACTGAAAATATGTGAGATGGGGAGCTTAGAGTTAGCATACTTATTCATTACCTAAGAAATTCTTAGAAACATTTTGTTTTAGTGAAGCATATGGTGTTCTATTTATTGAAAAGTAAATTTTATATGGGAAGAATAATTTCAAATTTAGAGACTCTGACCTCTTATTTACATTTATCTTAAATTTCAAGCATTTTAAAACTTCAGTAACTTTTAAAATAATTCTTTTTTTTGTCTTACATTATCAGACAGCATGGTTTTATAAAAAAAAAAACGATCAACTTACATTTCCAACATCAAAACAAGTTTAAAAATTATTTAAATTATTTAATTTCTTACATGTTATCAAAATGTTATCAAGACCCAATCAGCTGATTGGTTAAGATTTTAGAAGTAGAATTTTTAGGCCTTACCTGGTGGACCACCTGACTTCAGGCATGTTTCATTGCCATTCCAAGACTTGATTTCCTCACCTGTCTTGATAATTTTGCTAACTTTATTTGGTTGGTTGTTTTTATGAGATCATTGAAATCATGTTTGTAACATGCTTAAATTGACAAAAATAAATCCTAATTTATGCTTGCCTAAATGAAAGACAGTAGACATGAAGATGTTATCTGGGTTTTTTTTTCAAAATACTAAAACCATTTTAGAACTCTGACTAGATTTTACTCATATATTTTTCAAATTATTTATGGAGATCCTCCTTGTGACAGTCACTGTGCTAAGCACTGAGGGCAATATTTTAAAATTGTCTTCTGATTTGTAAAAATTTGGGAGCAAGTCTATAGCAATCAGAATCCTAGCAGGGAATAAACTTCACTTCCAAAGAATGTAAGATTAGTGGAAATACTCCCTACAAAAGCTATGGGCAGATTAAGGATAACCAAAAGTGGTGATGGACCACCTTGAAGGAAGCTTTAGTGAAAGCTGCTACCAGTTCCGAGTCTACAGGGGGATGCATGCAGGAACTGTGTCCGAGAGTAGGGACTTGAGCCATTGCTACACAGTGGGACCCCTCTTTCCTCCTCCCTTGTGATCTCCTACAATTGCCTCCCATTGCTTAACCACAGCCAGGAGTCAGAGTCTAGAAAGACTGTGGACACAATCCGTGAGGGCCAATGTCCCAGACGCAGAGCAGGATGGAGAAGTGGGGAGAGTGGATCTGGAGGGGAGATGAGGAATATCCAGAAAATAATTCATCTTTCTCTTGCTTTCCTTTATCTTGTCTTATATAACAGATGTTGGTTTTCTTCCCCCCTGAATATAAAAGTATTATATTTTTATTGTAGGACATTTGGAATACTACATTTTAATTTGCAGTCCTGCTTTTTCCCTACTGAATTTATCCAGTAAGCTCTTGCATTCAAAAAAATCAAAATATAAAATTTATTTCTGTGGATACAACATCAAAAAATATTCTTCCTTGACGAAAAGATGTACTGATAGTCCCCTGGAACATGTTGTCTCTGCCTGCCTGTGCTTCCTTTCCATGGCATCCTTTTTATGTATTACCCCCTTGGCATATGAAATTCCTTTCTATATTTTTGAATACTTTATTGTTCTACATTGTCTCCACTAAACACATTCTACTATTTATTTATTTTTCAAGAGAGAGAGAAGGACAGAGAGAGAAAGAGAGAATCACTTTTTATTTAGTTTTTTCATTTGGCTTTTGTTGCTTGGACACTTCACTGTGTACGTGGTGCTAGGATTTGAATTTATGTCCCTGCACATGTGAAGCAAGTGCTGAAACCACTTAGCCACCATCACTCCAGCCCCTCTACTCATAATTTAATAACAAAAAGAAAACTTCCCACAACCTTTATGCAATTTCAACCACTATCATTAATATTTTTTTTCTGTGCCTGTATTTTCATAGAGGTATAGTCATTATATATGTGAAGTTCTGGATCCTGCATTTACAGCTAAATTTGAATCTTGTTTATTTTATTTTTCTTCTTACAGGCATAACCCTTACTCAGGTCCCAACTAAGCTCTTTTGAGCCCCCTTGAGACTGAATAAAACTCAGTGGTATAATATCTGCTCCTTGTTTACTTCTGTTAACAAGCAATCTTAGAGAAAAAGCTTTAAACTTATGCCCACTGCTGTTTGGTCAGCGTAGAAAGAGAACAGCATTTGTGGTCAATCCTTGATGTATGCTGAGGAAATTCTTTTCCTTGATGTATAGGGTCAAACACCTGAAGAGCCAGCCTGTGGCATTCTCTCCCTCACACGCTCATGAAGGCAAAGGCAACCCTCCACCCCACTCTCTCATCTATTTTGTCAGTTTCAGTGCCAACTCCTGAATAATATAGTGAAATTATGTGTTAGAAATTCAACCCTGGTTTCCTGGGTGATGGTACAATACCACTACTTAGTATTCCTAGTCACACAGCTACAATTCCATCACCCTCTTAATCTATATATATCCTCATGTTCGAGAAGCAGACTTTTCCAATCAGGCATATATTAAGAGTTTGAATGTACCAAGTGAGAAATATATAGGAGTTCTTGAACTCAGCAACAATATAGGACATTTATTTGGTACTAAGATCTTATGAAACCACCATATGGACTAACACTTCCTGGATGCGATAGTTTTTATAGTACATCTATTTCCAGTTAAATTTTGCAAACTCAGAAATTTTTGTGTTCTCTTGTCATCTGTTGTATGACTGGACTTTAGATTTGGCCTGTTTAAGTAGCCTGAGTCTTCATAAACCAGAGGTCAGTTTTCCTTTGGAATTTGCAGAACCAGGTTGCAACCTTGAAGTTTGGTGATGTTATGGAGGTTCACTGTTTCTTCTAGTAATCTACACAAAATAAATGTCATGAACTGCATCATCTCTACATCAAAAGGGTCTTCTTTGAGATTTTAAAAGAGGAAATTTAGACTCTTTCTAAATACTGGTTGCTCTAGTTATCTGTGATGAATATTTTCCTATGTAATTACACATGCCAGAGGTTTAGAATGGTAGTCAAAATTGAGATTAAGATATTTTTTCTCACCTGTATATTTGTATGGGTTTACATTTTTCTTCCTTTTCTTTTTGACAGTATCAAGGAATCCTGCTCATTAAATTCTAAACCTGACATGTTTTAGCTGTGTTACCTCAGCTGAAAAATCTTTCCTGACCCGCCATTTGCTCATTAAGAAAAAATGAGCATGACCTTACAGATGCCATGTAGATCAAATGAAGTATTTTATAAGAGCGTACTTCATAAGATACAAAGTCTTACACAAATGCATATTATTTTTATATTCTTCATGATTATTGATTATTTGGGAGTCTAATATTTATTCACTCTTCTCAAATACTTTTGCACAAATTTCTTGGATTGTTGTATTTTGTGAATATTTCTCACCATGTCAAACTTGATTGGCTTGGTAAATTTTGATCTCTTACATGAACACACTGTACACATTTCAAGTGTTAGAAGATATGTCACATATTTTTGCTTAACTAAGGATACAGAGCTGTGCTTTTTGTGTTTTTCTCCTATAGGTGGTAACAATTATCAGCCAAGCTGCATCAAAGAGCTGACGTACTAAGAGGGAATATTTCCCAGCTCTATAATGAAGAAAAGCAGGAGTGTGATGGCGGTGGCGGCAGATGATGTAAGTAGCAAAGGATGTAACTGCGTATTCTTCCCACACTTAGTAGGTTCAGTGAAAAACTCACTCTATAATTCTATTCAAAGGCAGAATGGTGCTAAACACCACCACTCTGGGACTAGAGGTTTCAATGACATGGACATTGGCAGCACCTGGACCCAGCATTCTAAAAGGTGGACAGCAGGAATCATTCCTTCTCTGCAGCTTGTGGATGGGTTGAGTGTCAGCGTGGTGGTTTTCAAACCACAGCCACCAATCTGGTCCATGCTCACGTCCTAACCTTTAGTTAATTCCTCTTTCCACACTGCTTGTGTTATCCATCCCTTGATGATTTTCTTGCATACTTGTACTGTGCACTTCTAACCCTTAAAAGTCACCCCATGTGGTAGGGTCTTGGGCACCTACTCTAAGACGTTTGTGATGAACACATCTTCTAGGCCTTTGCTGTGCGGGTCCTCAAACCAGCAGTATTGGCCTCACCTGGGTGTTCATTGAAAATGTAGAATTTAAGGCTACACCTCAGACCTACCAACCAATTGGTATTTTAACAAGATCCCAGAGTGACTAGGTGTATACATCATGTTTGAGAAGCTCTAATCTAAGTCATTTGAAGATGCCTGTAAACTCAGTATCTTCATAGCTTTGGAGTCTGGTCAGTTGAGGTTAATTATTTCCTTGCTTTCAACTGATCAGCTCTCATAAGTGTGTCTTTAATCATCTATTCCTTACCCAGTTATTCTTTGAGTTAAAAAATATATGCCATTAATAGATGTGTAAAAGGAACGAAAGTAGGGAAGCAAGAAAAAGCAGTAATTTTCTTTGCTTTCTGTAATAGCTTGAATTACTGCTAAGTTCCTGTTTCACAGATAGGTATAGCGATAGAGGGAGACTTGAACTTGCCAATAATGTAAAATGGTCTTTCAGTCTTTCCTGACTTCCTTCAGTTCTTGCTCCTTCTCTTTAATTAGTCAGCAAAGAGGGGAAGCTAACATTCAGTTATGTTATAGTAAAAGGGGAATAAGAGACACATGTGGTATTGTCCTTACCTAATGCTATCCCTTTCTGTCAGCCCCTGTTGTTGTCCACTTGTGGATTGTCTCATTCTCCCAGGTATTTGGTTGTCAGTCTCTGCCTTGGTCAAATGCTGCTTGGCATATATGGCAGGGGATGATGGCTGTCAGTGCAAGCAGAGCACCTTCTCAGCTCACTGAAAGTTCGATTGTCTCACCCGACCTGGACTCTTAGCCTAACCTCATTGGAACTCTGGTCATTTAAAGCACCCAGCGTGTTATTGTCCAGACTTTACCTTTGGGTGCTCACACCGTGGATTCTGCTCTGTTGTTCCGTTGCCTCATGCTGCAGCCAACCCTTGTCAGGCATATTGGGACTAATTCTCAACTTTCTTTTGTGTCCTCCTGGGACTTACTGGGCTTATGGGAAATTTGAAGACTCTCAGATGTAGAGGGAGTCTCAGGCATGCTATTTAGGATAATGCTTCCCAAACACTCCTTTGCCATTGCCATTTCTATGCCCCTGTGTTGAGGGACCTACTTAACCTGTTCTATTCTCCTTGCCTGAGACAATATTTCCTGTTTTTCATTATTTTCTCCTCTCACTGCTCTTGAACCAAAAGGGAGTTTCCCTTGTTATATTCTAATTTTTCAATACCAATGACAAAAAATTGCGTTAAGACTTCCCATGCTTTGCTTAGGGTAGCCACAGAGAAACTTTTGAAATTCAGACATCCTTTTTTTCTTGAAAAAAAAGAAAAGAAAAAAGAAAAAGAAAATCCTTGGGACTAATAATATGTATTTATGGTGTGCACCAAGACTCTTTTTCCATATATTAAAACCAAGCAATGTCCATAAAAGATGGAAAAATCATTTTTTTTCTTTCCCTTTGTATATTTAGAGAAATAATCCTGAGCCTCCCTGAGGGAATGGTTGCCACAGTTAGAAGAGGAAGAATTTCGTATTACAAGAATATACAAAAATAAATAAATAAATAAATAAATAAATAAAGGGGCCATGTATGGTGGTACAAAACAAGAGTAATCCCAGCAACTCAGGAGGCTGAGACAAGAGGATCACAAGTTCAAAGCCAGCCTCAGCAACCTTGTGAGGCCCTAAGCAATTTAGCATGACCCTAACTCAAAATAAAAAATAAAAAGGGCTGGGGACGGGGAATGTGGTTCAGTGGTTAAGTGCCCCTGGGTTTTGTCCCCTAGTAGGAAAAAAAGGAAGAAAAATACGTTTAACAATTCTTAACAACTAGAATGGATAGATATCAGTGAGACTTGCCTTGTTCAATATGGTGCCCTTTGACTATTAAACACTAATGTGGATGGAAATGTGCTTTAAGCATAAAATAGATCTCAAATTTTGAATATATGATCCAAATATTAAATTTGCAAAATACTTCATTAATAATTCTTGATATCGATTGCATGTTGAAATGATGGTAATGTGGACACACTAGACTAACTAGACTACTATTTATTATTAAAATAAATTCACCTATTCCTTTTTACCTTTTAACATGTTACTGGAAAATTTTAAATGATGCATTAGGACAGTACCAACTGGAACTTTTCACTGTGCAGTTCAGTCTTCTAGCCACAGTGAAGATCATATTGAATGCCTCACACAGTAACATTGATTTAGCAGATTATATTTTGTAGGTCATAACCTTGAAATAAGTTTTTACCTGTAAGTCAGGGATATCTTATTTTATTTTCATTGCTTTCAGAAAACTTTTATTCAAAGACTTAACATTCACCTAATATTAATGTAGCATCTATTATGTGTCAAATATGGTCTAAGTTCTAGAGATTCAGCAAGAATTAGCATAAAGTTCTTTTCCCTGTGGATCTTACACTTCTGAGGGAATAACAGAAATAAATTAGCAAATTATAGACCAATTCCATCTATGAAAAGGAATATATGAAAAAATGAAGTTGGCCAGGGTGCAAAGAATGATTGGATAGTGAGACTAGGGTCTTTATGAAAGGGCAGTGTGAGAAGATGGCACATCGGCAGACGTGACCCATGAGTAGTGAGCAGTGACCCCTGTGACAATCTGAGGAAACAGCACTCTAGGGAAGGGAACAGAGTGCGAGGTCTTTTCCTGCATTCAGGACACAATGATTGGGTCTGTGGAGGACAGAAATGAACATTCAGACCTTTATAGTCTTGGCAGTGCATAAATACTTCTAATGGGAGATTCAGTGTGATGAATGTCACAGGAACAGCATGCATTCAACGCTTTGCATTTGGGAACTAAGTTCTAGAAATGAGAGTCAAATTAAGCACAATCTAAGTACTGAACATAAGAAATTCATCGTGACAAAAGGGATTATAATATTGCTTAGAGGGTAAGAAACTGCAGATTTGGGGAGGAGTTGAAAAGTTGAAAATGACTAAGACTAGGAGAGAAGAACCAGAAGATATGTGTACAGAAGGGAAAGAGAGAGAGAGAGAGAGGGAGAGAACGTGTGTGTGTGTGTGTGTGTGTACATATACTGTGGCATACATATACACATACATATGTAGTACTACAGCTATACATGTACTTATATTACATATGTAATATGTATTGTGTATGTGTGCATGTGTGGTATTATGACCAAAAGACATATCTACAACCCATATCTACAACCAAGTCATAGTTGGCTTTTTTTTTTCTTTCCTGTTTTGGTACCTGAAATTGAACACAGGGGTATTCAACCACTGAGCCACAACCCCAGTCCTTTCTTAATTTCTTTCTTTTAAGGGGGATGGAGAGAGAGATAGAGACAGAGAGACAGAGAATATCAATTTTTTATTTAGTTTTTAATGTGACTTTTGTTGCCCCAATGCTTTCTTGTGTACATGGTGCTGGGGTTTGAACTCGCATGCCAGGCAAGTGTTGTAACTGCTGAGCCATCCTCCAGTCCCAGTTTTTTATTTTTACATTTTATTTTGAAATAGGGACTTGATAAGTTGCTTTATAGCTTCTTTAAGTTGCTGAGCTTTTCTAATCATTGACGTTAGGAGACTGTTTCAAAGAAGGAAAAGCAGTCAGAGTGATAAGAATGACCTTCAGACAAGTTTCTGTAATTGATGAAGAATGCCTTTGATTAAACCACAAAGACAAAATCACTTTTATTATTGTCTCATGGAGCATTATAACATTTAGCCACAGTAGGAGGCCTGCATGTCACGTTGATATATCCCATCGTTTCCATCCCTGATTTCATAAGGCTTGAAAAATTGTGATTTATGGTTCAAATTGAAAGTACATCTACGCATGCTACAAATCCTTGAAAAAATACCTTATCTAGTTTTCTAACCATGAATTTAACTAGAAGAATTAAAAAATTAAGAATACTCCAAAGTGATTGAAGTATACAAAGCAGAAGACAAAATTAAATTAAAAACAAAACAAAAGATAAACCTGTTAGTAAATAACGGAAAGATCAGTAGAGTAGAGGTAAGAGAACAGGGGAGTAGGGGAAATACTAGGGACAGAATTAGAGTGAGTTATCCTCTATGCTTTCATAAAAATGTCAATGTTTATCCTATTGTCATATATATCTAAAAAGAACAGAGGGTGTGAGAAAGGAAGGGGAAGGGAGAAAGCTGAGGACTGAATTAGAACAAGTTATATTCCATGCTTTTATAATTATGTCATTGTATATTCTAATGTCATATATATCTAAAAAGAACCAAGTAAAAACAAAATAAAACAAACAAACAAAAAGGACAGTAGCAACAAAATCCTATTTAGGCACCAGTATGTCTCTCATGTGGTGCTAATTTGGTTTCTATATGAGGATGAAGCAGACATAAAACTCCTTGGTGCCCCATTGCATTCCTTCTTGCATACTTTTCCTAATTAGTTGCAGGATCACATGAGCTTTTCCTCTGTGGTAACTATTTGGAATTACATTGACAAGAATACTGATTTTTAAACAGATAATTATTCGGGAACATATGGATAGTCCTAACGTAGTTTGTGCCTTTACGCATTATTCAGACATAAGGTAAAATTTTGAGTGTGATACATTTTAAAAGTTGTAATTTTCAGAGATAACATTCAAGTTAATGTTCCTTTTCCAAAAATCTTTGATCAATCAGAATTATGATCCTTCAAATAGGAAAATAAGACCAAGATCACAAATCTAGCAATTGAGAAATGATTGAGTTAGATTTTTTTTCTCTGAGATTGGTAATAATTTGAGGAGAGTAGTATACAAATTATGAGTATGAATTATATGATTTAAGATAATTATTAATGGCTCTGCATGGATCAATGAGTGCTTTTAAAACAACGTTAATGTTTTCAGTGTTTCAATTAGTTTCTGAAAAACTATTCCATTATGTTCTTCTTTTATGGTAATATATTAGCCATATATTAATTGGGAAACAAAAACCTTTTAATGCGAAGAATGACTTCAAATCTGTAAATTCAAGTTCATTGGCAAGTTAGTGTGGAAGATATTTTGTGGTAGGTTTGATTTTGTTACTTTTCAAATAAGAAGTATGAAATAAGGACTCATTTAATTCATCTACAACAATTAAAACTGGCTGGTAAGGTTTATTTTTTTGTAAAGGAGGAAAAATACTCATTAACTTTATTGAGTCCCTGGTTTAGCTAAATGATATCATTATTTCTTTCCTTTGGGATAGTGTTTCTTGCATAAGAGGTAAGCAGTATAGTTGAGTCTTTGCTTTCCAGATAACTAGAATTTCCCTTGTCTGTGTATTTGGAACTACACTGATATTTACAGTTAACAATTCTGGCCTTTCATTTGTTTTTAAATCTCTTCAGGAAGATTTTGTATATTCCGTCCCCTGAAATAGTTTGTTTGTATGTTAATAATGAAACTTGCTGGCATAGTGGTGCATACTCCTAGCAACTCTGGAGGCTGAGATAGGCTTGATGAGAGCCTGTCTCAAAATTAAAAATAAAAAGGGCTGAGAATGTGGCTCAGTGGGTTCCATTCCCAGCACTGCCAATATTGTGAAAAAAAGAAAAGAATAAAATGTATATGTTAAGCTTCCTCTTCAGTCCCTAATTTCTAACACACACACTGAAATGTAGAACATGCTAGACCGGCAGTGGATTTACCATAATGATAGCTACTAGTCAGTAATCCTCATGCATTTCAGGATGTTTCAGCTTCTCAACTTCTAGATTATTTTGTTTTCTTCCTTTTACCAAATTGTGGTTCTACTGAGTTTCAAATAAATGGTATTTCAAAACCACAAGTCAAGTATAAGAAACGACGATAAAATCCCATTTCCAGGCAGGGAGAATGAGGATCTGAAAATTGTTTAGCCTTTTCTTATATGTTCTTGTGTAGATCATATAAATAAAAATGACTAGAATACAGGTTCAGCGAGATGCTTGTTTTTGCTAGTGTGTTCTTGTGTAGTATAGGGCTTAACTGTAATAGATGTGCATCAGCTATTTGTTGAGTGAACTCAGACCCTAAAACTTGAGGTTAATTATTCCTGTATGAACTAGCATTAGGTCAGCTGGATTGAGGAGAGGAGTGTAGAGAATTTTGCTAGTTTAATCCTTTGGGGGTCAAGTCTCAGCTCCTTCTAAGTCTAGTCTGAAAGATTGGTAGGAAGTACTTGTATCTTTAGGACCATAGGATGATTCTCATGTGGGGAACTTTGACCTGTTGCTTCCATTGTTCTCTACTAAGTATGGAGAGTGAAAATGATTGCTTTTATTTATTTTATTTTATCAGTATTCTTAACAGTGATTGCTTTTAAACTTCATGTTGCTCAGTTGCCATTGCGGTGTGTAAACATTTTCTGCCTTTTAGTTGATATAAATGGTCCACCATAGAGAAGCTTATTTGGGAATCCCACTCCCAACAGTACCAGGAACCATGGTCATCAAGAGATATGGGAGGGATGAATAACTCTTATCATGGTTTTAACACTATGCTCTTGTCCTCTCACAATGATTCCGTTCTTCTCAGCTTTAGGACATGCATTTGAGCATGGCAGTTTAGGACTAGATCTCAGCTTTTATATGATTTGAGCAAAATTAAATAAAATAAAACAGAAATTCACTATCTGTGAGGACATTTATAGGACAGTCATAAACAGTTGACAATAATGTTTAATACCTTGTTATCTTAAGATAGAAAATATATTCACTTTAAAACACTGAAAAAGGAACTCTGTATTTTACTATATAGTTCGTTCCCATGTTGCAAAATGATAACATTGATTTGCAAGACTTATATTTCATTTATCAAATTTCATTTTACTAAATTAAAAAAAAACAAAGACAAGAGAAGGAAAAATAGAAGAGAAAGAAAAGAAGCAGCACTCCAATCCATATATTTGTCAGAGTAAATATTATCTACATGCCTAAATATCTCCAGCAATATGCAACTGAAAGGTTTGTTCATAAAGTTAAGAATCAGTTACCCCTCCCCTTTTGTTGTGTTTTAAGCAGTTGATGTCAATTTTAAATTCCAGTGAGATCATGAATTAAGACATCATATGTGATAGCTTTAACATTTAGTTTCTTGTTTCACTCTGTCATGTTAAACAGTTGAATTTCATTCTTTTTTTCTTCTTTTTTCTTTCCCTGTGGTTCCTCCAGAATGTAAAAGATTATTTTGAATGTAGCTTGAGTAAATCCTACAGTTCTTCCAGTAACACACTTGGGATCGACCTGTGGAGAGGGAGAAGGTGTTGCTCAGGAAACTTACAGTTACCACCGTTATCCCAAAGACAGAGTGAAAGGGCAAAGACCCCGGAGGGAGATGGCATTTCCAGGCCGACCACGCTACCTTTGATGACGCTTCCAAGCATTGCTATAACAACTGTAAGCCAGGAGTGGTGAGTAGCCTCAAAGCTAAATGCCAATTCTAAATTTTATTTTCCAATTACTCCAAATGCAATTTCATGTCATTAAAATGTTAGTTATCTGTAGAATAACTAAGACTATTGACATTTTTGAGAATTTATTTCCTTTTGAGGAACAAGATGAAACCTTTTAAATAGTAGTGCTATTTTCTTTTTCTTAGGATGGGTAGGAACATGTTTTATATGGAACCCAGTGAAGAGGGAATGAGGTGCATTCACATTAATGTCAAGGGAAAGAAAAATAATTGCCTATGTTCTGCTTTTTTTCAAAAGGCACTATCCAGTGGGCATCAATAATTTAAATTTAGAAGGATAAAATTATACCAAAGTATATAGGAGATATAGCTATCTATATGTGTGTGTGTATATATATATATGGATATATGTATGATATTTTTATTGGTATACTTTATGCATATCCCTAGCTTCTTTTTTATTATAATTTCAGTTTATTAATTGCAGTGTTTATTACCTGTAAAACACTTCATTGTAAATCAAGAGAGGAGTGGAAATTGTGCTGTGAGAGATGACCAGATAGTTAGCAGTCTATTTTTATGAAAGAGGTTATTTTTAACTATTGCTAAAATGTCAAGAACATAAACTCTTAAAACTATAGTTAAAATATACCATGACACTGCTTCAAATATGTGTTTTAGCATGTATTTAATTATTAGTACTTCCTCATTTTTAATTTTCTTTTCTCTCTGTATAATTTCAAATGTTTCCCAAGAATGGCTTGCTTATAATATGGAGATTATATCAATCAGTAAAACAGAAAATAATCTCTCTATGATGTATATAATTTCAAATTATAACATGGTTCTTTCAAAATCACATTTTGAGATAAAATTTTACTACATTGTCCAGGCTGGTCTTCTTTTTTTTTTTTCCACATTTATTAGAAGTATATTGCGATACAGGATACAGATGAGGGGGAAACATTGTCAAAACTGTAGCAATCAATGTGTACAAAAATATATATATATATGAATAAAAAAAGTTTAAAGTGTACAGGTCTAGTCCTAGAAAGAATTCAATTGTTCTAAAGACAAAAATACTTATATGAATGATCTATCTTACCTAGAATATATTATCCCTATCATTATGTCTGTTCTTTTTTTCCTCAGAGCAGTTACATTACTTCAAATATCATCTATGATATATGTGTTTATGAATTTCATATGCAGGCATGCATATGCATAATGATGTTTTGGTCAATGACAGAGAGTATAAACAACAGAGGTCCCATAAAATTACAGTGGAGCTGAAAATTTTCTATATTGCCTAGTGATGTAGTAGCTGTCATATTGCTGTGGTGCAACCTACAACTCACATGTTAGAGGTCATCCTGCTGCAAACAAACCTACTGCACTGTGAGTTGTATAAAATCTCAGCAATACAGTTCTGTACAGTACATAATATTTGATAACAATAAATAACTATGCTACCAAAAAAATCACATTTCGGTTAAATACTTTATTAAGGAGCAGTACTAAATGTTTAATTATTTTATAATATCATTCCAATAAATCATTACAATCTGTGACTTTTATGGTGTGTCATATACCTTTGCTGCATGCTGAGCTCTACAGTGCTCATGAGCAGCACTATGTGTGCTCTTTGAAAGCTACAGGAAATCCCTCGGTCACTGTTTGTTTGGTATATCAAGAATTAAGATCAATGAGACTTCAGATAACCAGTTACCAGCTGAGAGTTCCTCAGACAATTAGAGTTTGATAGGGAAGCATGCTAAAACACTGTGGGGAGAGTGGATTGCAGCTTTGAGAAGAGCTGCCTTCTGTCTTCTGTTTGACTGAATTAATATTAAAACAGGGAGAACCGATTTTCAAAAACTAAAGTGGACATATTGCTCCCATAGAGCTTACTTAGTCACATCGCTCACATGGTTAGTCTTGGTTATGCTTTGCATAATTGTGAATTTGGAGTCTTAAAGACTTCCAGATTTATTTTTTTAGCAAGTTGGTACTGGTTCATTTGTACCCGTTGTTAAAAAGTTAAAATGCTTCCATACAAGTTAATAAAGATTAATTTTCCTGAGTTCTCTAATCAGAGAGTGATTCCTGCCACCCAGCCTCTCCCCTACCAAGCCCACAGAGTTCCCCACAACTCAACAATAGCAAGGCGATGACCAGCAAGTTAGAGTTTAGTTTGGTGAGTGTTAGTGTTCTATTAGTTCTTAGGTGTGTTATTCAACTCTGGATGAAGTATACCTTTTATAGTTTGAGTTCATTTAACTCAAGGGCACTTTAGGATTTGTGGGATTGTCCCTCCCTTAGAAGTGTCAAATCTAGACACTGATGTTGGGTCATGCTTGTTTATTTTTCTACGTTGAATGTTTTTATTTGTACAAGGAGGATAATGATAATCATATTATATACTATTGAGAGGATTAAGTGAGCTACTCTGTATAAGTACTGAATTTAGTAAAAAGAATATGTTAGATAACTAGCAAATGTTACTTTCCCTCTACGTGATCATTAATCAATAAAGCCTTTTGAAAGTTAGAAACCATGTCTCAGATATTAGCTTCATGCTAGATGTCAATAGCTTAGAGAAAAGTGGATAATTTATCCATTGTATGGTACAGACAGCTCATACCACATTAGTAATTCATTTGTAACAGATCTATTTCATTTAATTAACTGTACACTTGTTAAAGTATGAAAGTACTCAGTTATTAGCTCTGAATTCACTTTAAAACTAAGGGCTTTTCTATACATCCCTTGAACATACTTCTATTATTGTTGGTGGAAGACTGCTGGAATAGCTGGCAGAGAAATATGATTCAAGACCACTTGGTCAGAAGTGAAGAGGGTTCCAGCTATCTTTGCTGTCATCAATTTGGTGAAACTTTAGAAGGCAGCTGAGGGCCAGTGTGAGAAAGAATTATACCAACCATTCAGGTCTCTAAGAATATGGGACTTTTCTCTTTGTCTAGACCAGACATCAACAAATGTTTTCTATAAAGTGCTAGATGGTAAATATTTTCAGTTTGGTCAGCTTTAAGGTCTGTGATGTTGATTCAACACTGCAGTTGCACCATGAAAGTAGCTGTAGACGTGTGTAAATGAGCAGATAGCTATGTGCCAATAAAACTTTGTTTACAAAACTGGACAGTGGGCTGAATTTGGCTCCTCGATCAGAATTTGTTGACCTAGACTACTAAAGATATTCAGAACATGACTCCTGATTTTATAATTGCTTTGATAGTTACCAAGGGCAGAGGATACCCTTGCGTTCCTGACTGGTGTGTCAAATTAGTCATAACTACAGGACTTTGTGCACAAAGCCAGTGAAAGAATTAGAGTGAGTACTAATAAAAATATTCCCTAGTTGTATATAAACTTAATATAAAACTATTAACATAAACATAACCTTTTTCTCAAGGAGAGCATATGGGTAAGAGGAATTGGCTGTCGTTGAAAGCAAAAGGCCTGGAATATAAGGATAGTGTTTTAATTGATCTCAGAGCAAGAAAGAATTAGAAATAATCTGAGTCCCATTTTATTGGTCAGTTTCCACTCTATTGCCTTGTTTTGTCATCCCTCAAAGACCCAAATGAACCAACAATGGGAATGCTACTTTTCAGGGTTGTGGTGATAATTAAAGAAACATTTGTGATGAACTAGTGATTAAAGCTATTTTGTTTTTGACACTATTATTGTCATTTTACTGTTATATTTAGATGAAATTGCCAGAATTCTGTATTTTATGTAATAATTATTCCATTATTAGAGGTTCTAGGGGAAGTTCACCACCTGAGTTCTTGGAATCAATTTGGAAGTATGGTGAGAGAGGAGGTCAGATATGAAGACATATCTTTATTGATGCTCAAGTTGATATTAGAATACATAATGTATGTCTGTGGGAAGTACTTTCCTAACATTGAACACCACAATTACACAGACTTGCCTCTTGGTAACAGGAGGCTCCTGTCCAGGGAAGGCTCTCCTTCACCCTCTACACACAGAGAGGAAACCTATGCCTATAAAACTTGTAGCATGAAAGATCTGTAGAAATTTTGGCCATGTGAGAAATTCAAAGGGAAGACCTTAGTTGTGCATGACTGCTTTCTCCTTCAGGAAACACCAACGAAAATTAGAAATTCCTTCTCTGTGGGGGAGTATGAGGAAAAAAAAAAAAGGAAGAGGCTGGAAATATTAGGCTGGCAACCTTCCCAAGCTTTGGAAAAGACATCTCAAACTGGTAGGAACATGTTCTTCCAACCCTATCCAGCTTTCTTTTTTTAAAGGAGAGAGAGAAACTAAGAGAATTAAATATGTTTTTTGTTTCTCCAATAGTTATTTGTGTATGTGATTCTGGGGTTCAAACCCAGATCCTTGCACATGTTAGGCAAGCACTCCAACCACTGAGCTACCCCTCCAGCCCCTACCTAATTGTTTTTGTTAGATCTTTTCACCTTAATTCTAAGGTCACAGCATGGGAAAACATCAGCACTATACCAAAATGAAATCTTTGTGGAGCTGTGCTCACAGTACCAGCCACAGCCCTTTTGAGTAGTCAAAGAAAAGAAAACTTGAAATCAGAGTTCCTTGCCCTTCTTTGTAAATTAAAGTTCAAACAAACCAAAGCCTCAAATTCATCCTCCTTATCTTCTTAACTCTCTTACTAGTGGGTACTTAAGGTTTGGTGTGGAGTGAGGGCTTCTTCTCCAGCTGCAGCCTGAGCTTCTTCAGAGTGAAGGCTGTAATTCCTTCAGTCACAGGGAAGTCATGTGAGTGCAATGCCAGGTCTCTGATAGGCTTCAGATTTTTAAATAAAGGAATTTATTGATTTTCAAACCTAATAAAATTTAAAAACTAAGCCCACTCTGAGTCTTGAAAGCCTACAGTTCATCTATAAATTTAACCTGTCTCCATGAGGATATCAGAATACTTTAACTCCTTCTAATTCTTCTCTGCTTACATTCAATTTTCATGTATTTTTATATGCTTACCCACAATATGTTAGCATTTTTTTCACATTCAGGCTTCGATTTAGATTTTCCCAAATACTTACTAATATCTTTGTTTTTAATTCTTCTAATTCTTTCTAATGGTAATATGAAAGGCAAGAGACCTAGAATAACCAACATAACAGGAAGAAAAGATGGAAGAGGAGAGGCATGTAAAGAAAGAGGAGAAATGGGAGAGGAGGAAAAGAGAATAACAACAGAAGGGGGAGAGCTCATGGACCTCATTTTAAGACTTACTTTAAAGACAGTTTAGTCAGCTTATTTGTCACTGTGACAATAAGACCTAACAAGAACAATTTTAGAGGAGTAAAAGTTCATTTTGGGGCTCATGATTTCAGAGGTCCCAGTCCATAGATAGCAGATTCTGTTGTTCTGGGCACAAGGTGAGGCAGAACATCATGGTTGAAGAGTGTGGTGGAGGAAAGCAGCTCAAAACATGCACCAGGAAGCAGAGAGAGAAAGAGACTACTCCATTCAACAAGGACAAATATAAATCCCGAAGGCATGCCCACAGTGGCCCACCCTCTTCAGCTACACTGTTCATGCCTACAGTCACCATCCAGTTAATCCATTCAAGTAGATCAATGTACTGATTAGGTTAAGGCTCTCATAACCTTAATTTCATCTCTGAACTTTCTTGCACTGTGTCATGCATGAGCTTTTGGGAGACATCTCATATCTAAATCATAATAGGTACAGGTCAGCACTCAAGACTGTATTGGAAAAAGAATAGGCACAGATTAATTAAATGAAGCAGCCCTCCAATTTACCTACAAAATATACTCAACTGATTTATGACAAAAGACCGAGTTCAATGGGGAAAATACTGCATTTTCAACGAATAATGCTGGAACAACTGACTGTTATATATTAAAAAATAAATCTATCCACAGTTTACATGTTTCATGAAAACTAACTCAAAAGCAACCATAGACATAAATGTAAGGCAAAAAACGAAATATGCAAGACTCCTAGAACATAATATAAGAAGAAACCTAGGTTATCTTGAGTTTGACATCAAACTTTTAGATGTGATACCAAAAGCAGATCTATGACAGAAAAAAGAATAAATTGGACTTCATTAAAATTCAGTACTCATGCTGTATGAAAGACTATGTTGAAAGAATGAAAAGAAAATCCATGGACTTTGGAGAAAATATTTTCAAAACACCTATCTGATAATGAACTTATATCCAGGAAATATACAAGAATCTTTAAAAGCACAACAATAAAAAAATCCAATTAGAAAATGAACAAATGATTTGAATAGATACCTTGCCAAAGAAAATACATGACAAATAAGAATTTGAAAAAAATGTTCAATATCATGTTCCATTAGGGAATTACAAGTTAAAACAATAATAGCACTGCAAGTTTATTGGAATGACTAATATTCAGAGGTCTGGTAATACAGGTGGATGGTGAGGATACATGACAACAGAAAGTTTTGTTGATTGTTGATGAGACTGCTAAATGGTGTGGCCACTTTGGATGACTATTTGGAAATTTCTTTCAAAGAAATAATCATAGTGTTACCACCATTTGATGTAGCACTAGTGCTCCTAGGTATTTACCTAATTGATGTGAAAACTTGTCTACACAGAAATATTTCTAACATTATTTGAAAAATCTACCAAAATCAGAAGTAATCAAGGTATCCTTCAATAGATAAATTGATGAACAAATTGTGATATTTCTATACAATGGAATAGGACTCACCATGCTGAGACAGAGTAACATATACAAGCAGTGGAAGTGTTCATACCATATGTACAGTATGTGAGAAGGTATGAGTGGAGACATTGCTTACATTAAAAAGTGGGAAAGCTGAGTTTAAAAATGTGGTCAGGGGCCAGATCACATAGGGATTTATATTCAATAAATTGAAACCAGTGACATTTTAAAAATAAAATGAATATAGATATATGTTTTGGTAAGGTAATACAACACAGTATAGAGGCTGTATGGAAAGAAAGAAGTTGGAGGTTATAAAGCTATAGAAAAAAGTTTCAGAGTGAGGTTGGTAAAAAATACTGAGAGATTGGAGTAAGGAGGTAACTTTAAAATGGAAAGAAGATGATATTGAGTAGTATTGGAATAGAATGGGTGGAAATTTGATGCTCACTTGAGTATAGATTTGGAGAAAGGGGAAGAAGCCATAAATCATGTGGAGGCTTCTGGCTCAATCAACTAGATGAATGTAATGCTATAAACAAGGATAACAATGGATAAGGGAGTAATGTATAAGGTGAAAACTGGTGCAGCTTTGAATAGAGTGATTTTAAAATACATTAACTATTGTGCTAAGTGGACATTGGGAGAACTTAAAAACATGTCATGTGTATGTGGTCATAGTTTGGAGATCATAGTCTGCAAATGATAATGAAGCAGTGGAATGGGAGACATCCCAGACCAAGGATACAGTGATTAACTGTCATCAATTTTATCATGAACTAAGGGTATATCCTAAGGAATGACAACAAGAAAAGGAAGAGCTATAGAGAAGTCAGAAAATTAGCAATCACACAAGGAGGAATAAGTAGAACTATAATAGAGAATTATGAAAAAACAAAAGTTAAGTCACAGAGAAGGTTTGGTGATGTAAAACGTGCTGCAGAGTAGAGGTGTTATGAGGACTGAGAAAAAGACCTTTGTACAAATTAATTTAGTAGACCCTGGTAACTCTACTGAACACAGTCTCAGTTGGATGGTTCAAGTGAGAAGTGCATTGGATTTAAAAATGGACTGGGGAGGCAAAAATTTGGGGAGCAATCAGTAGCAATGTATTGGTAATGTTCTAGTTCTGTGTTATAATGTGGTTTTTTTCTTGTACATTGGATGTGTGAGACAAGGGACAGTGGATATTTAAAGCTTGGATCATACCCTCTGTATCTTATTGCTTATATATGCTATGAGTGCAGTACTTTTTTCTTTTATGCAGTGCCTGTTTTCTAACTCAGACCTCATGGATGCTAGGCAAGCACCCCACCAGAGTCACATCCCAGCCTCAGTGCACATTTTTAATAGAAGGCGCCAGGATAGATTCTGATTTAAATGTCTTATAGTAGTTGGTGTAACACTTGAGAGTATAGACAATATTTCGTTATAATACATGATAAAATATGCTATACATTTATCCTCCATTTTACTTAAATTTAGCTCCACAATAACCTTGTGAGGTGAGCATTATTCATTAAAGTAAAGAAAAAGAAAGAAAAATGTCTACAAGTGAAGTGTAATAATTGGGGTGAAGGGTTTCATATTACAGAGAAAGTCTCCATTTTTGATGTTTGATGGCTGACAGCTTTCAAATCACAAGTTCTCCCTTCCCTTTTACCATATATCAAGGGAAGATTAGAAAACTTGAGTGCATCATTGATGTTGGTGGTGAATTTCAAACCATCCAAACCCCTGCCCTCTCCAGGAATCCTCACCCCTGCCCCAAACCTTTAATCATGATTAAACACTAAGCCACCACCATTCCTATCTCCGCTTGTTTCACCTTAGACAAAATCTGTGCCCTTCTGCTAGGGGAGCGTGTCAATTGTAAACTTCTTTTCATTTCTGTTATTGCTATGTGTCTTTAATCCTGACATTCATAAATTTCTGGGTAAGGGTCTGCTCAGCAGCCAGCTGGGGATGCTAGGTACCTAGATAAAACTGGTCTCTTAGTTTTAGATAAGTGAACGAGACTTTATTCCTGCAAATGTACAATCATTTCAGATTTTTAAAAAAATTGTTCTTGACTCAGGGCTTAGTTAGAATTGAAAGATGATAAAAATTTGGCCTCTATACCGCCCTTTGGTAATGATAGGCTAATATAAGAGGCAGATATATAAGTTAAAATCCTACAGAGCAATGTCATGTGTAGCATGTATAAGGTGCTATGAGAACGCAGAAGAAGGAGTTGAACAGTAATTGTGTAAAGTCATAAAAGCATGAAAAGATTGAAAGGATTGCATGTTGAAGAAACAATACTTAGTTTTATTTGCCTGGGAGACAGGGTGACTGTGGTGAGATGCAATTGGAAAGGGCCTTGAAGAGTCTGCTGGAGCATTGGATTTTATCCTGAAGGCACTGGTAAGCTTTTGAAGGGTTTCACAGAATGAAATGAAATAATGTTTTTCTTTAGCTCACTTTGATAGCATATGAACAACAGATTGCAGGAGTATAGACCGAAAGGCACTTTAAAACAATACTTTTTAACTCTAAGCAAGCAGCAATAATAGCTGAATCAGGATGAGGCAGGGAGTGTGGCCAGACGGGGACAAATGTGCCCAAGACTCTTCTAGGTGCTGGGATGCAATGTTGAAGAAGGGTAGAGAAGTTATCTGTGTTCATGAAGTTTATATTCTAATGGGGTGTAGAAGAGAACCCCTTCATTCCTTCCTTCTTTCAACAGAAGACTCCAGAGTTGAGGCTGAGCCCTTGGCTGCCTTATAGCCTCCTCTCAGTCTTGAATGAAGGTGCCAGATGAGCTTTGGTCCAGATCATGCCCTGCAGAGGAAAAGGCATCATTTTTGCTAGTTGGAATGGGTATGTGGTGGTGGGATTTCTTGTATCATGTGTCCAACACAAGACCACAGGCCTGATAAGGCAACAGGACAAGAAGGGTCTTTTGTGTGTGATGACCTCCTGGAGGAGAATCACCACAGCAGACTGAATTTTAATGTGAAATAAATAAAATTCTATCTTGTATAATGTTTCTCTCTGTCAGAGAAGCTGAACCTACACCGTAGGTAATTGAGGTAGATATGCAATAATAGTGCAGATTTGTGTAAGGGGATATCTGGGCCATAAACCCCACAAAGACAGTCACCAAAGAGAATAAGTTATTTAAATATATGTACTTACATAAGTATAAGCTGAGTCTGTTAAGCTTATCATATTGTCATTCACAATAAATGCTATGTGAAGTTTGCATGCAAGAGGTGTATAGACTTCTCATGCTGGCCAGTGAGAGCTCCTCAGACCAGAAAAATCTATGTGTGCAAGCCATTACACATGGGTTTGCCAGCCAATATGATGAGAGACATAAAGATGATTATCCCAACCTCTGTCTCATTGTTTAATGCATTTACTAATCCTAAATCAGTAAGTTGATAAGCAAATTGATAAAGGTAGGCAAATGGGGTACAAGTTGATTGCAGTAAAAACTACTGGAGGCATCAGAAGAGAAGTCAGGCCCCTTTTGAGGCCTGTAGGCACTTAGAACTTGAAACTAAGTAGTGTGTGTTGGCTTAAGCCACTGAATTTGTCAAAATTTATTACAGAAAGACTGGAAAATTAATAAAACCTCTTCTGCAAACAGAAAGAGATGTTTGTAGCTAGAGATGGTTTATGGCATGTATTATTTACAAACCCAGTTGGAGGAACATTCTCAATAAAGAACTAAAATATGGTGATGATAGTGATAGATTATAACAGAAAATTCCAGGTAACAGTTTGGAAACAATGATTAGAAATGAACTTTGCAATACATGAAATTTAAACTGAATGGAAAATTATGGACTATTAGAGAATATTTGAGTGATAAATAATAATTTTTAAATAGAAACAAAGAAAGAAAAAAATATGAAGATCTGGAAGTAAACACAATAACTGTCTCAGCATGACCTGGGACTTGGTTATTTCAATAATAATCTTCCAAAGTTCTTTCCTGAATGGTTTGGGAAGGAGAATTTGGAGAGGAAAATTTAGTCTAACCACATTTGGGAGACATAGAGGAAGAGTGCATCATGGAAGAAGACTATTGATATCTTGTCACATTATGTAGAGTAGTTGGTTTGATTATGAACACTGGAAAAATGGTAGAGCAACTATTAATGGAATGCAAAATTAGAATAGTCTAGAATAGTTTTTCAGAATTAAAGAAAAAAGGAATATGAATTTAATTAAATCAGAAAAAGAAAAAATTAAAATGGATACTACAGAGTAAGATCTCCTCCTTTTCTTTACCTTTATAGGGTTGTTAACTGTAAAAATAACTAAGGAATAAAATACATATATTTTAGCACTGAATACTAATGGGCTGGATGATCTCATTAAGACAGAGGCTTTCAGATTAGATCATTGTCCCCAAATCATCATGTTGTTTTTAAGAAATAATTAAAATCAAGCATTAAATGAACTTTGAAAATATGTATATGAGGAATTTCAATATCATGTATGTTCTTCTTTAAAAACACAGCAATTACAGATTTAAAAAAAAGTTCTAGACCAGAAGTGAAACAGCAAAATAAAACAGTGATTGAAGTTGAAGCCATCAGCTGGCTGGGCTCCAGCAGTGAAAAAGGCAGAGACTGAAAACTGATGAACACCCTGGGGTTTGGAGGGTTAGCCTAGTTCCAGCAGCAGTGAGACTAAAAAGCTTGGAGGCAAAGGCATGGTGTTACCTTTCTAAGGTGCATGACTGAGAGCTGGTAAATGTGCTTACTAACTCTAGTGTTAGACTTTAATAAGTTAAGAATCTTTTGCAGCGTCAGCAAGGATTGTACTATGTGGATCATAGCAATATCCCACAGAACAGACTCAAGGGAGTCTCTTAAGAAAGATAAAGGACAAGCACTACCGAAGAAAAAAGTGCTAGCAGACACCAGTGGCCCAAAGAGACTTCCAGGAGGAGCTCCTGATATCCTTTCTTAGTAGCATGGAGTGTACTTCATCCCTGGATTATGAACCACCAAGATGTGTGTGAGGAATTAGTCACATAGCTAAGGTTCTTTAATCAGCTACAACTCATCCACAAACAAGCTGGTCTTGAGTGCCTTTGGTGGAGTATTAGACTTAAAATAGCAAATGGTTCATCATTAGCCTACTCACAGTTGTCTTGGCCAAGGATTAGCACCTGACTTTCCAGTGTCCCTGGAGATAAGCAGGGAAGTCTCCTAGTCCAGATGTAATATAACTAGGTTACACAGTCTGTGTGCCTGACTCTTGGTCAAGCCTTCTTAACTAGAAATTTCTCATTATCAATTATTTCTCCTGCATCTTTTGCCTTGTTTATGGAACAACAACAAGAGGCAAAAGTATTAATACCAAAACACTATTTAATGATATTTTCCAATAGGGTATAGATATAGTTTAAAGAAATAATTCAGTTTTTCAAGTATCTGGCACAGGCTTGTTTATAATCATAAACATGCACTTCTACCTCCTTTTATTAACAAAATATAAATTTTATGTAGAATACCAATAGATTGGTTCAATGTTAAGATTAATAAATTGCTAACCTTATCTAGTTCCTTCTCTGGCCAATTAGATTGTAATGGAAAAGTAGCTTGTAAGGGTTCTAATTTAACTTTTTGATCATTGTTGACAGTATTTTGGTAAATTTTCTTTTTAAAAATCTATCAAATTATTCTCACTAATTACATCAGTATTACACCAAACAATAGATACATTGTGAATTAGAATGAGATCATTGCAAAATAAATCAGTTAGAAGTAACTTCCCAACAAGAGAAATCCTTAACCAACAAATGTCATAGATTGGTCAAATCTAAATAAATTCCACATTGCAAGTCTCTTTTGGACATAGCCCTGTGCCTTATTTCAAACAAGTTAAGCACATAAATTTGGAACCAAAAATGTTGAGCTCTCCTTATAGATAGTGGAAACTTCCAAATATACTTTGACAATGTGCATTGAAGTAGGCAAAGAAAGCCTAGTAAATTGTTAGATTTTTCAAATGTTAAGGATCGTTTCAAGCTTTTTCCTTCTTAGCTATGTTGATGTCATGCTTCATTCCTCTAGTTTTCATTACCACGTAATTTCCAAGATTGATAATGCAGAAGAAATATATTTACATGAAAAACTTATGACCCTCAGGGAGGGTCAAGAAACTGGAAATATTTGTGTAGTTCAGGAGCAAGATTAGGTGTAGAGATGCTGATCTGTAAGTTTGAGTATATAAAATGATGCTTTAATTTTTTTATAGATAAGGAAGATGGAATCCCCAAATTAGTTTCTTGAGTGAGTAAAGGATGTTTGAATCAGGAGTCAGTGGAGAATGAGCAGCTCTAGCAACAAAGGAACAAGAAGATCGGAGTCAGGAAAAACAAAACAATTAAGTTTTTTTCATGTAACAGATAAGTAAAGTAAAATAAGGGCAGGGAGTGGTGTGATTTGAGATTGGCAATTTGAAGAAGTTGGGCTCTAAGAATCTAGTGGTCTTGATTTCTTGATGAGGACACTCCTACTAGGAAACACAGGAAGAGTTCCACTCCTACTTTATGCCTCTGTACCCTGGCTTATGTGGCTATTGACTTAAAGTATGCATTTCTTCCCAAAGGATAGTGCCCTATCCCCCAGGGTGTCATCTCCACACTCACAGCTCAGTGGCAAATCTAAGAGGTCATTCCATTTCCTTTTCAAGCTGGCACCTTCTTGATGGTGTGGTGGTAGTAGAATCAGATCAGTGAACTCCTGGTTTATTTTCTCTCCAACATACTTTTTCTTGCTGTAAAGTGATCCCTTGACCAGCGTTGATATTATGTAGTATTACAATTTGTTCATCATACATTTTGAGTTCTTAGATAATGGAATGGCTGAGACACAGTGCACTTGAAAAGTAAACCTAGACCAAGAATGCACGTAAATTCTGGCTAGATTGAGCATAGTCCTTCCCTGGGTAAGAGTCCTACACAATCAAGGGGCCAGGCAGACTTCTTGAGAGATGGTATCTTCATTAGTTTCTGTTGCTAGCAGGCCCAGCATTCAGTGGCAACAGTTACTAGATCAGCTTTGAAGCAATGGAACCCATGCTCTTAGGTGTATTCATAGTCAGCATCTCCACTCTTGCAGCTACCCTGTTTATAAGACCATTACCTAGGCATTAAGGTGGCCATCTACAAAAAGTGGCTGACATTTTCTGGGCAAGTGCCTTTGGGAATCTTTAGGCTTTTCCACACAATATAATAATAACCACACAATATAATAATCCCCACACTCTGTGCCCACTCCTGTAGGTCTATCTATGTGCCTCTTACCCAGAAATTCTCATTCTAGTCTTCCAATTTGGCTCACTCCAAAGCCCTAACTCGTCTCAATTACAGTCCCTTTCTCTTATTCTGCTATTTTCTGGGCTATTCTGTGTTGCAGTAACAGTTCATTTTTAGTTTATCTACCTAATGAGTTGATCCATTCAAGAATCCACCTTGGGCCTTTTCCTCCTCCTTCATCAACAGGTCACAAAGCAACCTTCACGAGTGTATAGTTGTGAAATAAGGGGTTCTCATTGCAACAGTGACAGATGGCATGGGGCTTGTGATGTATGCTTGTGCAGTGCTCTTATACCCTCTGCACCTGTTTGATTCCAGATGTATCACATTTGTCTTATAGTGGATTGCTATGGAATCACTTGACGTTGTGATTTGTTGAGTATATTAGTATCAGTTTTTGTGTTGGTAAACATTTAATAATTTCCTTTAAAAAAGCACTGTCATTATTTAAAGTACTCACTGAGTTCTATGCTGTAAATCTTTCCACCATGACTGATTTTAAGTGCCAAAATGATATCATGGAATGTGGAATCCGTAAGAGATCTGCTGGTACAAACTGTCTCTAGTACATCAGGAGTTGTTTACCAATAGTTTATAGTTCTGTGCACTGGAGATGCAACAGCTTTGCTCTAGCACCCTAAAAGTGTGCCTTCTAAAAAGCATAGTTTGTATAAATGATGTCAGTAACACAGGTCCAAGAAATAATACCATACCTTATTCAAAATATTTCCTTGTCCTGGGCTCCACTTAAAACTGGTGTTTCCTTGCATCATCTGACAAATGGGTCACATTGCAATATTTTTCAGTGTGTTATATGCTGTGTCTCAAACTCAAGGAGGCCTATCAAATACCGTGGTTATTTTTCAGTGGTAGGAAAGAACCTATTATTTACTTTGGAGTAGATATTTCAGGATGCCCATAACACTAGACTCCTAAACTGGCAGGCTTAGGAGTCTGTCTGGGTTTCATCTTCCTTTGAAGCATGTAGGACTTTCCAGAGCATCCAGAATTCTTGCTCCTTCCTGTTCATTAGCTACAATTAAAATGACATCCTCAATACTGTGAATCAGTGTGATGTTCTGCAGATTGTCCAGATACCCAAGGCTGTTCTGACAATATTATAGAAAGAGCAGGGTTATTAGTACAGCCTTAGGATGAGACTGAATTACACTGTTATCTGTCTCTGTGAAAAGGATCTTATCCTGATCTTTCTTCCTGATGGGAATGAAAAAAATTTTTGTCCATTCAGTGGTGACATACTAGGTAGTCAAGAGTGTATTTTAAAAGAGAGAGAGAGAGAGAGAGAGAGAGAGAGAGACTGAAAGAGAGGGAGAGACACATTTTTAATTTAGTTTTTCACATGGCTTTCGTTGCTCTGACACTTTGTTGTATACGTGATGCTGGGCTATGAACCTGCATCCTTGTGCATACCAGGCAAGCACCTTAACTGCTGAGCTACTGCTCCCAAGAGTGCATTAATCTCTAGTAAATATACATGCAGTATAGCAGTTGCCATTGAAACAATTGCTTGGAGAACTTGTGATAAGTCACTGCAATCTTCTGTGGTCCATTTCCATTTTTGCACAGCCAGATTAGTGTGTTAAATGGAAACCTATAGCAGCCACCACTCCTGTGGTATTTTTACTGTACTTTTTCATGTGTTCTGATGTGTTTCAATTCACAAATACTGGCTATTGCATTATAATTCTCCAGTATTCTGTATAATAACATGCTATACAGATTTTTACCTTTGGAGCAATAGGCTATGGCCTAGCAATATGGTGTAGGTATACAGTAGACTATACAATTTATATTTGCAATGTGTGTGAAGTATGAGTGAGTTTATTGACTGTTATATATCTTGCTTCTAAAGACAAAATGATCTCTGACCCATTTCCATAGATTCTGTGGGTCAGGTCTTTCTGATTCATTCTGAATTTCCTAGAGATTATAGCAATTCTTTTCACCTGCATTCTGATAGGTAGGTATGCGCTGCCATCTGGCCTCTGTTATTCTCCATTCCTATTGGAATGGCTCTTAAAAGCTTGAAAGAGAGGAAAGGCCCACATACAGAGTTGTCAAAATAGCCATAGGCAAATTGTGGAGAAAGGAATGAAAAGGCCCAAAGGAGCATGCATACAAGAAATGGGATCCATTCTTCTATAAGACAGAAAAATCCTGTTACTATCCATATTCCGTAAGGAGGACCAGAATACACTCCCTTTCCAAAGGCAATAAGGTTAGAACCTTTCCTATCTTTCAAGCTTTTAAGAGCCATTCCAATAGTTGCAGTTGTTACTGGCTAGGGAGTTCCAATCTGTATCACATAACATGCTATACAGATTTTTACCTGTATAGCATACAGCTGTATCTCATACAGCTTTATGTCCTATCCCTCTTGATCCACTCCACTTAGGAATCACCCCCAATTCCATATAACAACATGTTATCCAAATCCCAAGGCTTTATGGGCACAGCATTTCTCTTTTGTCTTAGCTGGTCCAGCACTTCCTGAGTCAGATTATGAGGAGAACTGACTCTAATTATGAGCCATGAGAGGAAGTGAGCCAAATTCTACAGTAGACAAGAAATGTCACCTAAGCCACCAACCTCATTCAGTGCCTTTGTATAACTTCAAGTGTGTGTGTGTGTGTTCTGATAAGGGAGAATTTGCCACATCATTAGGCACATATCATTCAGGATAACCTCTGGGTTCCAGGTTCTTAACTATGTCACCACAGATATCCCATCTAAGTGTCAGGTCCCAGTCCTTCCTTATCAGAATCTGAGTTTGTCTACCAGACCTGCCTTAGCTGAAATTCAGCCTTCTATGAAGCTCTGCTAGTAATTAAGTCCTGTCCTGTTATTCAGCTATGGCTGCTGTCCTGCTTCAATAATGGAAGTTTTCTCTAAATGTTGTCAAGGAGGTCCTCTTACTTTCACCCTTTAATTTGTTGGCTAACAACTTGAGTCTGTCATCTTTTCTTCTCAATTGGTGGTGCTTAGCAACAGCCAACCAATTCCTCAGTACTTATAGTTGCTGTTTCCTTGTACCTCTAAAATATTAAGAATATTCTGCCAGCTCTTGTGCCTCCTTCCATTTGTATTGCATCTCAGGATTGGTTAAAGGCAGCAACATGCACTAGCTTTCCAAGGACTGTAAGAACTCTACCTGTCACCAGTGAGGGGTACTCACTGTGAACCAGCTGGAAAATGATTGAACTCTAGAATCTCCATATTCCAGGTCTGCTTTCTGGGAACACTTCTGGTATCAATGGTCTAGATTGGATTCTAAGCAATTGAGCAAAGCCTGAGATAAAGATCCTTGTTGGGTGAATTTTTTTTTTTTTGGCTGTGTACTCTAAAGACAAGAGGTGTGAGGGGAGCAGAATAAGGCAGGGGAAAAGTTAATCAAGATTGTGGTCTAAATACTGTCTTCATTCTGATCCCATAAGACACTCTGAAGGACAAATTATATGACACAGGTAATCCCACATTAGGACGAAAGCCATCCTTATGAATCCCATGCAAGCAGGTAATTAAACCAAGTCAGACGGTGAAAGAGAGGAAGAAGTGTAGTCTTTAGGTAAAGGTCTCCCATTTGGTGTAGGTCACTTCTCTGGGGTAAACTGTTTCTTGTCATATCCATCATTCACAACAGATAGGAGGAGGTATAACCAGTGGAAAGGACTTAGGTAATACCTACGCAGTAAATAGCTATTATGAAATGCAATGATCAGCAAATTCTTAGAGTTATTCTGTATATGCAATATATTTCTTTGAACTGTTTGGAAGTCTTCCCTACCCTTGGGTAGGAAGGTTGTTTATCTTCTCTTCTTTTTAGTAGATTACTTCAATCTCATTGGTCGTAAATCACATATGCTGACTCACCATCATTGACTAGTAACCCTACTGCAAATAAGATCTCTCCTCTTCCTCTGCTGTCTACTCTTAAAATCCCCAGGTTGAGAATGTTATTCCTCACTGATCTCTGGTCAGTTTAACAGAGGGTATGTGTTACTGATAACATTTGATACTACACTGCTGTCCTCAGGGGATGCTCCCCAATTTAGCACTTCAGACCACATCAAACCTTAACTGTCATAGCACAGCACTTAAGCTAACTTTCCTAATGGCTTGGCTATAATAAAAGCAAAAAAATTCCCAGAGTATTGTGTAAGTGGAAACAATGATTCATAAGATATGGAAATGTATTATAGTGATGAAAGCACCAATTTTGTAGTCAGACAAACTAGATCTTGATTCCAGCTTGTCACTTGATCATGTTGATGTTAAGGTTCTGTGCCTGTGAAATAAGGGCAATAGTAATACCTACCTTTCAAGACTGTCATGGAAGTTAAGTAGATGATGACAGTAACGCACTTAGCGAAGGGTGCTCATTACATAGCAGTAAGTCATTGTCTCAGTCATCACAGTTCATAGTTCCCAAGCCACCTCCACTGGCCATGGGGCACTTTTTACCCTTGGAATTCAGAAGTATCCCTAAGCATGTCTTGGGTCCTTGGAGTCCTACCTGAGAGAGATGCAGGAATTTTCTCCTCCACACCTAAATTCCACAGTCCACGTTTAGGAATCACCTCTCAAGAACTTCTCTCACCTAGGCTATGTTGTTTTGGGAAACATCAAGCACATGCCCAGCATTTACATGGGTAAATTGGGTATAAATTGGAGTCTCACATGGCATGTATTTACATCTATATTTTACAGAGCAGGCTAAAACAGTTGTTATCCTCTGTATAGGCAGAATAACAGCCTCCACAATCTCTAGAACCTGTGCATGTGTTAACCTTACATGATAAAGGGACTCGGCAAATGTGATTAAAATATGGGTCTGGAATGGAGCGAATATCCTGGATAATCTAGTACGATGTGATTAGGAGCAGGAGGCAGGAGAGTAGAGAAGGGAGCGAGACCAAGAAAGCAAAAGTTGGAGGATGCAGTGCTATGAAAGAGAAATACAGCCAGCTTCTAGAAGCTGGAAAAAGGTAAGAGAATGGATTTTTGTCTCCAGCCTCCAGAAGATAGATACACAGCCCTCCTGACCATCAGAACTATTAGGTAGTACATTGGCATTGTTTAAAGGCATGTTTTTGGCAATTTACTATAGCAAACAAAACAAAACCCTCCTATCTTCATAACAATAACAATTTTAAAAATGTGTACAAATATATTTTTATGACTTCAAGTTGACAAAATATTATCAGGGATGACTGGATTTAATGGTTTTTTAGTATAGCAAAGTCATTGAATGATACAGAAAATTTTGAATGAATAAAAAAGATCTAATTTGTTAAGTTTCTAAATTCCAAACAGTTATTTTTCTTGCCTTTATTTTTAGCATAATTATTAGTGATATTGTTGTGAAAACTTGCTTTTTGTACACAATATTGCCAAACTAGCTCACTTTTCTTGAATTACTTTAGTTTTTGAATAATTTGAAAATTGAAAATATTTTAAGGAAGTCATATATGATACATTAAGATCTTGGGGAAAATTATCAACAGATATTTGATTTAATTAAATAGATTTTTTTGTGATATGATTGTCAACACCTGTAAAACAATATTGAGATGCCTAGAATTTTACAATTTTACTTTGATTCCTTCCCCTTCCTCCCATCTTTTTAATGCTGGGGAAGTAAAAGAAAATAAAATATATATATATATATAATTATGATGCTTAATTTGTTCAAATCTCTGATTTCATTTGAAAACTATAACTAGATCTAGAAGAGCCAGAATGTACTCTCAACATTTATTTGCAGTGAATCTTCTTCATGCTTATGCCAAGATTTTCATTTCCTTTTTCTAACTTTTTAATATTTTATGTGAATATTTAAATATTTGCATATTTTGCATGAAAAATTTAAAAAATATTGTTTATTTATTTTTAAAAAATGAAATAGCCAAATCTACATCTGTTTGTGCATCGTAATCTTTTGCTGCATTATTAATAGCAAGCCAGTTCACACTGCCCCAATTTGTGAGCACTTTGAGAACCTTGTACAGGAACACAGAGAGATGTAAGAAAATATAGCTCAGCACTTGGGGTCAAAATGATACAATTCTATGCAGGAACCCATTGCATCTCTTCTATCTGGAAGGACAGATTTGAGTAATTAATTTGCCTTTATATTTTTACCTCAGTTCTTCACTGAACTCTGAAGCCATGTCTGTTTAAAATGCAGTTTCAGCAAAGCTCATAAATAAACTTTCAGGCATTAACACACAGTGACCTTTTGTTTTGAGAACTGGGCCAAAGATGTAGAGGACTGTTTCTCTGGGGTGTGGGCAGTTTGTGATATACCCTGAAATGTTAAGAGTGGTACTGGGAAGCATCCACCCTTTTAGGGGACAGTGTATTCTCTACCTTCAGAAATGCATCTTCGTTTTATTACCTGAAAAAGGATGATAGCAACAAAGGTGTATTCTATTAAAGTATCACTCAATCGGTCAAGTGGCACATGTGTGCACTGATACACACATATACACATAAATAAGGAATTTCCATAGTAGTCAAAATTTGCATTAGTAACAATAAAATCTGGAATTCAAGTCTAGGTCTGCTTCACATTGATCTCATATTGACTCCTATTTTACTTCTTTGGGGTAAGATTTCTGATTCTCATTTATTTAAAATTTTATTGAGGAGTTGTGTTGTTGTACAATCATAAATGCATATGTAGTAACAATATGATATGCCCCTGATCCTAATCCAGTATTATACCAACATCACCCACACTTCAGTCTCTTGATTCTTCTATATTTCCTCCCATAACAGATGTAAATTACTCTCTCTCTCTCTCTCCAGAAATAAATTAAATAATTCTTAAATATTATTAGCTTCTTGGGGGAGTAAAGACTAAGCTACATTGTTGATTCCTCCACTAGGTCTCTCTTTATCATCCCTCCCTCTCCTTTTCCTCCCTCTTCTTCCCTCCCCAACCCTACGTATCTATGGTTCCCCTAGGTTATGTGTTGCTTTGACTTTGGTGAGTCTAGTTCATGAGCTTGACCTTTCACCCAAGCCTGGGGTTTGCTCTAGCCTCCACAAATGAGGGAGAATATGTGACCCTTGATACTTTGGGTTTGGCTAATTTCTCTCAGCATAATTTCTTTCATTGCCATCCATTTACCTTAAAATGCCATAATAATGTTGTTTCTAATAGCTGAGTAGAACTCCATTGTGTGTGTGTGTGTGTGTGTGTGTGTATCAGAGCTTTTGGATCCATTCATACAGTGATGGGCATCTGGGTTGATTCCATAATTTAGCTATTGTAAATTCAGCTGCTTTGAGCATTGATTTTTTTTAAAGAGAGAAGGACAGTGAGAGATAGATGAGAGAGAGAGAGAGAGAGAGAGAATCAATTTTTATTGAGTTTTTCACATGGCTTTTGCTGCTCTGACACTGAGTTGTGTACCTGTGTTTGAACCCGCGTACTCGCACATGCCAGGCAAGCGCTGTAACTGCTGAGCCACCACTCCAGCCCTATGAACATTGATTTTGCTGTGTTACTGTAATGTGACAAATACCCGAAACAGGGATAGCTGGATTGTATGGTGGATCCATCCCTAATTTTTTGAGGAGTTTCCACTCTGCTTTCCAGAGGGGCTCTACCAATTTGCAGTTACACCAACAGTGTTTTAGTGTTCCTATCTCCCCACAACCCCTCCAGTACCTGTTATCGTTTGTATTCTTCATCTTTGCCAGTCTGACTGTAGTGAGGTGAAATCTTCATGTACTATTGATTTGCATTTCTCTGATTGTTAGTGATTTAGAACACTTTCTCATGAGTTCATTGGCTTGCTCAATTTCCTCTGTTGAGAAGTTTCTGTTTAGCTCTTTGGACTAATTCTCTTTTGAACTTTGTATGTGTGTACATATTTCTGATATTATAAGTAACAGTTGATTTAATAATTTATTAGATTACATGATGATCTTCTACTCATCTTTTATTTCCTTGAGGGCAGGTATAGTGTTTTACTAATTCCTGCATTTCTGAGGCTCCACAGATTAAAGGGAATATTTTAGGAGCTGAATATGCTATAATAAGTAAGCTCTTGGTTTCAAAAAAAGAAATCTGGTACCATTATAATTTAGCAAATATAAAACCTTAAGTATGGGCATGACATTTAGAACTCATTCAAATGTCTTGAGGTCCCAGATGGATAGCCACTGGGATGTTTTAAGGGAACTCTTGAAAAGATTCCACAGTTTTCTGCAGTAATTTATTCAAATATGGGCTATTCTACGCCGTCAGCAAATTTGTTCTGATATTTAACCTGAAGCAGTAACCTATAAATGATACACTGAGGCCCTGAGAGAGTTGCTGTAATTGTCAGAGTTTCATTCTTACTAGTTGGATATTTTGAAGGTTTAAGAAAGTTGTAGCTCAGCATATTTTAAAGGTCAGTATTTTTAGCTTGTTGGGAAAACGGTCTTGTTTTAATTCAGGAAACAAAAGAGATTGGTTTATAGCACCTCAAATACTGTTTCAAATTTGCTGAAGCTTTTCTGTCAGCCTTCTCCTTTTCAGGCAAAATCACTCTTTCTTCCATTTTCTCAAAGCCACTCTGTTTAACATATACACATGCCCACAGGCTGTGTGTGAATGCAAATACACACACACACACACACACACACACACACACTCCTCCCACTACAATGTATTTTATTTTACTTTATTTTTAAAGAGAGAGGGACAGTGAGAGAGAGAGAGAGACAGAGAGAGAGAGAGAGAGAAAGAGAGAATCAACTTCTATTTAGTCTTTCATGGAAGTTTTGTTGCTCCAGCAGTCCGCTGTGCACGGGGTGCTGGAGTTTGAACCCACGTCTCCGTGCATGCCAAGCAAGCGCTGTAACTGCTGAGCCGCCGCTCCAGCCCCTACAATGCTATTTAAAGTGAAATATAGAAAGAGGTATGTAGATTGTAGTTTCTTGAGTCTTTGAGGATTTATTTACTTGTGTTTCTTGCCATGCAGTTAAACTTGAGTAAATGTTTGTGAAGTGTGTGAATGATAAATCAGAGAATGCGTCAAGCTCTGTGCTCACATGGAGCTCAAAATAACCTCGCAAGATTGCTGTCAATGATTGAAAAGTGTTCTGCAGTCATATCTTCTGAAGCATACTGTACAGGAATGATGTGCTGGCACGATCGCTGCTGGAGAGGTGTGTGTATCTCCAGCTTTTACCAGGAAACACCAAAGTATTTCTCCAAGTGATCGAAAATTTACTTTCCCATCATTAATATATGAAAGTCCCTATTTATTTTTACATACTCTTATCTTTGACAGACTCCTTACTTTTTGCAAGTCTAAAATCAGTGAGTAATGGAGCCTCATTGTGGTTTTAATTTGTGTTTACATAATTACTAATGAAGTTCATTGATTTTCAAATATTTATTTGCCATTTGTTTTATTTTCTGAACAAACCATGTCTATGATTTTTTTGTTGCTCTTCTCTACTTTTCTTCTTGATTAGTGACTTTTAGACCTTTCTAACACATTTTTGAATACTAATATTTTGTCAGTTGTATGTGCTGTGAATATCCTATTCTGGGTTGGCTTTTTTTTATTCTCTGTATGATGTTTCTTGATAAATGAAAGTTCTTAAATTTAATGTAGTTGAATTTCATTACTTTTTTGTGTGATCAGTGCTTTGGTTTAAGAAATCCTTTTCAAACTCAAGTTCAGAAGGATTTTCTTTTGCATTTTATCTAAATATTTTAAGATTAAACCTTTAAACATTAAAATCTGAGTTTAAGATTTCACCTCCCCTTACCCCATCCTTCTCCCAGGAACCTGCAGTGCCATCGCTATGAAGACCCCATTTATGCAGCAGTTTCTGAGCCCTCTTCTGGTTTGTTTGGCGTGTGTGTCTGTCCCTGAGCTTAATTAGTAATTTATGTCTGTAAGACCTACTGTCCCCCACCCCATTATTCTTCAGAGATGATGAGTTATTCTCGGTCTTGTGCTCATTCATGCAAATTTTTAAATCACCAGTTATATTTTATGAAAACCTCTGCTGATTTTGATGGTAATTACATTGGCTTTCTAAAATCATTGTGGAGAATTGATATTTTTATGGTATTTGAGCTTTCCTATACATTAACATGCTATATTTCTCTGTTTATTTTGGTTGTTTAAAAATCTGTATTGAAGATTTATAATTTTGACTTAGGTCTTTCACTTTTTGTTAGAATTAGTACTAGGCATCCCTTACTTTTGCTGCTATTGTAAATAGTTTTTTTTTCCTGTTTTCAATTTGTTGTGATTAAATGAAAAATAAAATTAGATTTGTATTTTGACCTAATAGCTGGCTCCTTGTCCCCCTATTATTATTTAGAATAACTTGTCTAGAGATTCCTTTCTGCTTTGTACATAAACCATTTTCTGTAAATATTGTTCCTTCCTTTTTTATCTTTGCATTTTAATTCCTTTTTCATGTGATTGCATTGGTTGTTTAGTGTAGAGTTGAAAAAAAGCGATGTATAAGACATGCTTTTGTTTTTCACTGTAAAGGGGATTGCTGCCAGCATGAAGAATCACGTCTGCTGCAGACCTTCTATAAATGCCTTTCATCAGGCTATGGAAGTTTACTTGCATTTCTCATTTTGTAAAAAAAAAGGTTTTTTTGTGGTTTAAATAAAGCTTGTGTCCGATGGTTTAAATTGTGATTTTCCCTCTGTGTTAACTGAGATGGTTTTATGTGTTTTCTTCCTTTACATATTATTGTGGTGAAATATTTTACATATTTCCTAATAATAGACTTACCTTTTCAATCCCAGAATAAACCCAACTTGGTCAGGATGTATTATCTTTATTAAAATCATTTGTAGGAAAAGGTTTGCTGTATTTTATTTTAAATTTGCATGTTTCATATTTAAGACGTCTTATGTTTTTCCCATGTTGTGATATTAGTTTTAATATCAAGGTTATTATATTTGTCCTTCAGGTGAGTTGAGTATTGAGCCATTGTTCTCTATTTTTGGAAAAGGTTTAAGTTATTTCAAGCATACTGTTTATTCCTGATAGTTTTAATAAACTATATTTTTTCTAGGATTGTGTCCATTTTTTCTGTTTTTGGCATAAAAACACATACACACAATGTATTATTCTACTTTTTTTCTTTTTGGTGAGGCATAATATCTTTATGGGGCACATTGTGGTAATTTAATATACATCTCACTGCATAATAATCAACTCAGGGTAATAATCATTTTCATGTGCTGGGAATTTGTACTCTTAGACATTTTGAAATGTATCATATATTGTTTTAACCTATAGTTACTCTAACTGACTTCACTCTGTTTTGCTGACCCTTATTGACCTTCTTTCTGTCCCCTTTCCCTCTACCCTTGCTAGTCTCTGGTAACTACTTTTCCATTCTCTTCTATTGACTTTATTCGTTTCCACAAATGAGTGAGAACATGTGGCTTTTATCTTCCTGTGTCTGATTTATTTACTTTATATAAGGTTCTCCAGCTGTATCCATGTTGTTGAAGATGACAGAATCTCATTCTTTTCATGGCTGAATAATAGTCCATCATGTATATATACCACATTTGCTTATCCAGTCATCCACTGAAGGGTGTCTGGGTTGATTTTATATTTTAGCTGTTGTGAATAGTGCTACAGTAAACAGGAAATTGCAAATATTCTTTGGTATAATAATTTTATATCCTTCAACTATATATTCAGTAGTAGGATTGCTGGATATGTTAGTTTTATTTTTAATTTTTTGAGGAATCTACATCCTATTTTCCATTTTGCTTGTACTAATTTGCATTCCCAACAGTATATAAGAATTTTCTTTCCTTACATCCTCACCAGCATTTATTATTTTTGTCTTTTTGTTGATAGTTATTTTAACTGGGATAAAATGGTATCTCATTTTGGTTTTAATTTGCATTTCTCCGATTAGAGAGATTGAGTATTTTAAAAAATGTGTTTGTTGGTCATCTGTATGTATTTTTTGAGAAGTATCCGTTTAGTTCTCTGACTTTAATTGGATTATTATTTTTTCTTTCTTGGTATTCAGCTTTTTGAGTTCTTTACATATTCTGGATATCAATCCCTTGTTAGATGAACAGTTTGCAAATAGTTTCTCTCACACTGTAAATTGTCTTTAATTCTGTTGTTTATTTCCTTTGGTGTACAGAAGTATCTTCATTTGATACAATCCTATTTGTTTATGTTTGCTTTAGGTACCTGTCCCTTTATGTCTCTAACTAAAAAACGGTTACGTATACCAATATATTGAAGTGCTCTCCCTATGCTGTTTTTGTATATTTCATTGTTTTAGGTCTATATTTGTGTCTTTTCTCCATTTTGAGTTGATTTTGGTTAAATTTTCATGTATTTGTTATTTTCCATTTTTCTTATTGGTGATTTGCAATTTTACTCCATTGTGATCTGAGAAGATGGACAATATAATTTAAAATTTTTTAAATATATTGAGACTTGATTTTTGGCCTAATGTATGATCTATCTTGGAGACTATTCCATGTATTGATAAAATATATATTCTGCTGCTATTGGATGTAATGTTCTACATATGTCTGTTAGTTCCATGTTCTCTGTAGTATGGTTAAAGTCAGGTTTTCTTTGTTGATTTTTGTCTGGATGATCTGTCCATCCAGGAACGTGGGGTGTTGAAGTCCCCCAGTATTAGAATCTATTGCTTCCTTTAGATCTAATAATATTTATTTTACATATTTGGATGGTCCCTTGTTGGGTACATATATATTTACAATTATTTTGTCTTCTTGAGGAATTAATCCTTTTATGAATATGCAATGACCTTTCTGTCTTTTTGGGTTTTGATTTAAAGTGTGCTTCTTATATAGGTATAGCTACACCCGCTTACTTTTAGTTTCCATTTGCATGATATCTATTTTCCAAACCTTCGCTATTAGTTGTTTTTAAATGTATTTATTTATTTTGGAATGGGGAATTGAACCAAGGGAGATCAATGACTGAGCCACATCTGCTGCCCTTTTTAAAAATTTATTATTTTTTTATTTTGAGACAGGGTCTCTGAGTTGCTTAGGTTCTTGCTAAGTTGCTAAGGCTGACTGAACTTGTAATCCTCCTGCCTCAGCCTCTGGAGTTGCTGGGATTATAGGCATGTACCACAGTGACCAGCACATTATTAATTTAATGAGGTTATTGTAAGCAGCATCTAGTTGAGTTTAGTTGAGTTGGATAATTGTACTGGTTATAGTACTCTTGGTTAACAGTCTTTTCCTTTCAGTGTTTTGAATATATTATCCCATTCCTCTCTGACCTCTAAGGCTTCTGCATAGAAATGTGCTGTAAGTCTAATGGGCTTTCCCTTGTGTATGACTTGATACTTTTCTCAAAATATTTTTGAGATTCTCTCTTTGTTTTGTACTTTTGACATTTTGACTGTAATATGCCTTGGTGAAGGACTGTTTTATTTGAATCTGGTTGGGGTCATTGGAGTTTTTTAATCTGTTTGTTAAGTTCCATTTGAAGATTTGGGATTTTTTTGGCTATTATTTAATAAAATGTGTTTTTAATGTCTTCCACCTTTTCTTTACCTATTGGAGTTCCCATAATGTGAGTATCAATTCACTTAATAGTGTCCTATCAGTCTTATAGATTTTCTTCATTTTTTAAAATTGTTTTTTCTTCCTTTTTTTTTTTTTTTGTCTGACTGGGTTAATTCAAAAGACCTGTCCTCAATTTCAGAAATTCTTTTTCTGCATTTTTTAATCTGTTGTATTCTCTCTCTATTGTATTTTTTTATTTCAATATTTAAAGATTTTAGTTCCAAGATTTCTAATTAGTTCTTTATGATTTCAGTCTCATTGGTGAATTTTTCATTCATATCCTAAATTGTTTTTCCAGTTTTTTGTATTATTTATCTGTATTCTCTTGCATGTCACTGGATTTATATAAGATTAATATTTTAAATTCTTTTTCAGATATTTCATAGATTTTCTTCAAATCATGATCTATCTCTGGGGAATTATTGTTCTTCAGAGGTATCATATTTCCTTTCATGTTTCTTGTGTCCTAATTTTGCTGTCTACACATGTGACATAACATTTGTTTATTCCAATTTTATGAGGTAGCTGTGGCAGGAAAAATATATATGTGTGTACTTTTTTACATAGATTATAGGAAGTCAATTGAATAGGTGCCTTGGGTTTGGTTATAGGGGAGCTTAAACTTATAGCCTCTGCTTGATTTCTTTATCTTTGATTGATGTCAGCAGTGTCCATTAGTGCCTCAATTATCTAGACTGCAGCAGTTAAAGTAGTTGTATGACTTTGCAGAGGACATAGGCTTCCAAAGGTGTGTGTATCTGGGCTACAAGGAGATGAACCCTGATGATATTGGGGCTTGTGGTAGCAGCTTCTGTAGTCTTGATGGTGTGGGATATGGAGAGAACTGTCCCCAGGTCCCTCAGAGCAAGCACAAATGATGGAGGTTGTAGCAACAGAAGTCATGGGTCTTGGGTCTCAGGAGTAAAGGTGATCTTACCTGGGACACTTAGGATGAATGTGGGAGATATCTGTGCAGTGGCATCAGCATCCACAGTTTGGGAGCCAAAGAACGGGACAGGTCTTTCCCAGGTCCTATGGGATGAGTGCAGGTGGTGCTGGGGTCTGTGGAATTGCTATTCATGTTCTTGAAAAGTTGGATCACAAAGGGGATCTTGCCTGGGTCATGTGGGGATTATTACAGTTGGTGCTGAGGTTTGTAGTGTCGTCAGCAGATGTTATAGAGCTGGGCAAACCAGAAAATATGCTCTGGGGGTCCCAGGGGCCACGCACAAAGTGGTACCAGAGCTTTTGGGACCAGCAGCTGTGGTTTAAAGTCTCTCAGCTATGGAGGAAATGTTCCCTCTGGTTCAGGGGATGTGCAGATAATGTTTGGACTTGCAGCTTTGTTATCCACTTTCCTGGAAGAATGGATGTTGGGGAGAACTTCCCTAAGTTTTGTGGATTAAGCACAAGTGGTGCTGGGCTTTTGCCTGTGTAATCTGTGGTCCTGGAACTGCAGAGTGTGAATGGGAATATCCCTACCTTATAAAGGACAAGCTCAAGTGAGGGCAAAGTTTTTATTATGGTAATTAAAGTCCTAGAGCTGAAGAACCTTGATGGGCTTTGTCCTGGTCCTGAGTCACATATAGGTCTTTTTGTATTTTGTTTTTTTTTTTAAGGCTGTGGGCTGTAAAGGAGACCCGCTTTAGAGTTCTTTTAGGGTGAGTGCAGGTGATGGCTGGGGATCGGAGCCATTGGTGGCCTATTTAGGGCTCAACTTGGAGATTTCCTAGCTCCTGACAGACAGATTTGTGTGAACTTGAGACTGCAAATACTGGACATAATCCTAAAGTTAGTTGCTGGGGAGATCTTTATTAGGTTCCTGTGGAGTTCTATTGGTGGGATTCAGTCTTGTGGCGATAGCAGCTGGTATTCCTGAAGGTACAGAATGCTGAGGGGTCTGCCTTCTGCCCAGTGAGTTGTGTGCTGTTTCCAGGTTTCTGGCAGAATAAAACATTTACATTGCAGATTCCTAAGCCACTGTTTAGCAGTGGTTTTGTAGTGAAAGTTTGGTGGTGGTTGGGGGCTGGGTGGTTTGGGGAGGTCCAAAGTAAATGTTTCTTTGGACCAAAGTGGTTACTTTTAGACCTACCAGCTTCTCCAACTGGATGTGAAGCTTGTAAAGGCTGTGGAATTCTAGTTAGGACTGCCAGTCTGCTGCTGTGCTTGGGGTTGATGACACTTTCCTAATTAGGCAGTGGTAGTGCCAGTTTCCCCACCCTTATCAGTGTTAAAGTTGCAAATTGTTTTTATTTTCTGTACTTGGGATTGAACCAAGTGGTGCTTAACCACTGAGCCACACCCACAGCCCTTTTTATTTATTTATTTTTTATTTTGACACAAGGTCTCACTAAATTTCTTAGGGCCTGGATAAGTTGCTGAGGCTGGCCTTGAACTTGCAACCCTTCTGCCTCAGTCTCCCGAGTAGCTGGGATTACAGGTGTGTGTGTAAGTTGTTTTGTTCTTTCCTCTAGGTAACTGTTTCTGAACCTGTGGTATTTAGGATTCTCTCTAATTTCCAGAGTTTTCCCTCCCTCCTCCTTCTTCTTCTTCTTCTTCTTTTTTTTTTTTTAGAAAGAGAGAAACAACTTATTTAGTTTTTCACATGGCCTTCGTTGCTTCAACACTTAGTTGTGTACGTGGTGCTGGGGTTTGAACCCGGGTCCTCCTACTTGCCAGGCAAGCACCGAAACTGCTGAGCCACCGCTCCAGCCCCTCCCTCCTTCTTCTTGAAATACAGTTTTCTTTCTTTTTTTTTCTTTCTTTTTTGCTGCTCTGCCTTCGCTGTGCGAAGGGCACATCTGTTCAGTCTTCTTGGCTCCTGTATTCCTTTTAATCTCTGTTATATCTACAGTTACTTTCCTGTTTCCATTTCTAATGTTGTTTGCTGGTACACTTTCTTCTTTATGCTCAATCATGTCAGAATGTTATTTAATTTTCATCTTTTTAAAGAAACCCTCTAAGCTTTATTGATCCTTCCTACTCTATCTTTGTTTTCTGTTTCATTGATTTATACCTTTATCTTCGGCATTTCCATTCCAGTTTATTTGTACTAACTTTGACTTTTGTCTTGTTCTTATGTTAGGTGTTTGGCTTGTGTATTTCCAGCCTATCTTTTGTAATTTCAATGGGGTTTTTGTGTTTGTTTCTTATTATTACTATTTATTACTATTTTAATGCATTTATTAGTTCATTATAATTATACATAATGACAGGGTTCATATTAACCTAGTCACGTATGCATGGAATTTAACTTACTCCATTTTGTATCCAGTGCTTTCTCTTTCCTCATCTTTTCCCTCTATTTCCTTTTCTCTACACTAGTGAATTTTCATCTATTTACATATTTTTAATCGGTGCTTAATAAGTAGAAATAAAGGTGGAATTTACTGTGGTATATTCATATTACTGTGGTATATTCAAAACATCATTTATCAAATTTATTCAGCGTTTCCTTCTTTTCTTCCATCTATCCTTCCCCACTCAATCTTCTTCCTCCTCTCTTTTTTTGTGAGGTCATGCCTCTTGCCCCTTTCCCTTACTTTCCCTAGCTTCTGTATAGGAAAGAAAACATTCAACCCTTGATTTTTTGAGTCTGGCTTATTTCACTTAGCATGATGTTCTCCAATTCCATCCATTTAATGGCAAATGCTGCAAGTTCATTCTTCTTTATGACTAAGGCTCCACTGTGTATGTATATATGTATATATATGTATGTATATATCTCACATTGTCTTAATCCTTTTATCTGTTGATGGGCTCCTGGGATGGTTCTATAACTTGGCTATTGTGAATTACTCTGCTATAAGCATTGATGTTCCTGTATCACTCTAGTATGTGGATTTTAGGTATTTTGAAGGGTGGGATATCTGTGTTATATGGTGCTTTCTTCCCTAATCTTTTGTGGAATCTCCATACTGCTTTCCAAAGATATTGTACTAATTTGAAGTCCCACCAACAATTTGTGTTCTTGATGATTACCATTCTAAATGAAGTAAGATAAAAAATCTCAGTGTAGTTTTGATTTGCATGCCTATGATGGCCAGGGATGTTGAACATTTTTTTTCATATATTAGTTGATCATTTGTACTTCTTCTTTTGAGATATGTGTGTAATTTATTGAGTTATTAGCTTTTTTGGTATTAAGTTTTTGAGTTCTTTATGTATTCTTGATATTAACCTCCTGTTGGAGAAGTAGCTGGCAAAGATTTTCTCCCATTCTGGAGTCTCTTTCTTCAAACTCCTAATCATTTCCCTTGCTGTGAAGAAGCTTTTTAGTTTGATATTGTCCCACTTATTAATTCTTGGTTTCATTTCTATTTTAGGGGTTTTCTTAAGGGTGTTGGTGCCTGTACCAGAGTGCTGGAGTGTTGACCCTATGTTATCTTCTATCAGTTGCAAAATTTCTGGTGTAATTCCTAGGTCTTTGATCCACTTTGATTTGGCTTTTGTTCAGGGTGAGAGATAGGAATCTAGTTTCATTTTTCTACATGTGGATATCTGGTTTTCCCAGTACCATTTGTTTAAAAGGTTTTCTTTTTTTCAACATATATTTTTGGCACCTTTGTCAAGTATCAGATGACTGTAACTGTGAGTTTCTCTGTGTTTCATCTGTTCTGTTCCATTGGTCCTCATGTCTATTGTGACACCAATACCATACTCTTTTTGTTACTGTAGCTCTACAGTATAATTGGTGATCAGATATTCTGTTGCCTCCAGTATCACACTTTTTCCTTAGGTTTGCTTTGGCTATTCTGATTTTTAAAAAATTCATCCAGATGAATTTTAGAGCTTTTTTTTTGTACTTTTCATGAAGAATGTCATTGGTATTTTGATAAGGAATGTGTTGAATATGTATAATGCTTTTGGTAATGTGGCCATTTTTACAATATTAATTCTGTCTATCTAAGAACATGGGAATTCTTTCCATTTCTAAGTTTTTCTTCTATTTCTTCAATGTTATGTAGTTTTCATCATAGATATCTGTTACCTCCTTGGTAAGATTTATTCCCATTTTTTTGAGGTCATTATGTGTGAACGGGGTAGTTTTTCTGATTTCTTTCTCAACAGATTTGTTATTGAAATTTAGGATACATACAAAAGCAATTGATTTATGAATGTTGATCTTTTGCCCTGCTACTTTGCTAAATTTTTTTATCAGCTCTAGAAGTCTTGGTGTAGTTTTTTTGGTCTTCTAGGTATAGGATCATGTCAACAGCAAATAGAGATATTTGACTTCTTCTCCTATTCATATATGTTTAATCATTCTCTTGCTTGATTGCTCTGGCTAGAGTTTCAAGAACTATATTAAATAGGATAGTGAGAGTAGGCTTCCTTGTCTTGTTCCTGATTTTAGAGCAATGCTTTCAATCATTCTTCCCATTCTTCATTCAGTATGATGTTGGCTTTGGGTTTATCAAACCTAAAGGTTTGTATTTTTTGTAAGGTTGAGGTAATTTCTTTGTATACCTACTTTCTCCAGTGGTTTTAACACGAATGGGTGCTGGATTTTGTCAAAGTCCTTTTCTACATCTATTGCAGCGATCATATGGTTCATGTCCTTAATTCTGTTTGTGTGGTGAATTACATTTATTGATTCATGTTTGTTGAACTAACCTTGCATTCCTGCGATGAAATGCAGTTGATCAGCATATTATATTTTTGATGTGATTTTTTATTGTGGCTTGTTAATATTTTAAAGTTATTTTAAAGTTTTTTTTTTGCATCTGCATTCTTCAGGGATATTGGTTTGAAGTTCCTTGAGGTATCTTTGTCTGGGTTTGGTGGCAGGGTTATACTGCTTCATAGATGTATTTGGGAGTGTTCCCTCTCTTTCTGCTTCATTGGTTAAGTTGAGAAAGACTTGCATAAGTTTTTTAATGGTCTGGTAAAACTCAACTGAGAATTCATTTGGTACTGGGATTTTTTTTGTTGGAAGCTTTTTAACTGCTGCTTCAATCCCATTCCTGTTTAGATTTTCTGTATCTTCCTGACTCAATTTGGGCAGATCATGTTTCTAGAAATTTGTCAGTGTCTTCTATTTTCAATTTTTTGGAGTATAAATTTTAAAATAATTTCTGATGAACCTCTGGATTTTAGAAGTATCTGTGGTGATATCTCCTTTCTCATCTCTAATTTTATTTATTTGGATCTTCTTTCTTTCAGCTTATATTTTTGAAGAACCAGATTTTTGTTGCATTAATCGTTTGTATTATTTTAATTCTCCATTTTGGTTCTGATCTTAATTATTTTCTGTCTTCTACTGATTTTGGAATTAGTTTGATTTTCCTTTTCTAGAGGCTTGGGGTATGTAATTAAATTATTTATTTGGGATCTTTCTGTTTTTTAAATGTAGAATTCAATGCTATAAATGTTCCTCTTAGTACTGCCTTCATACTGTTGCAGAGAATTTTATATGTTGTTTTTCTGTTCTTTTTTGTTTCTAAGAATAAGAATGTCTTGATTTCTTCTATGATCCCTTTCTCAGTTAAAAGAGTTTTGGTCAGGGCTGGAGCGGTGTCTCGGTGGTTACAGTGCTTGCCCGGCATGTGCAAGTACATGGGTTCAAACCCCAGGAACCCACATACACAGCTAAGTGTCAGAGCAATGAAAGCCATGTTAAAAACTCAATAAAATTGATTCATTCTCTCTCTCTCTCTCTCTCTCACTGTCCTTCTCTCTAAAAAAAAAAAAGAGTATTGGTCAAATCTCCATCTATATGTGTGGTCTTTGGTGTATAGTTAAGTTTTTATTTTGTTTGTTTTAGGGGCTTATCTATATTTTTGCTGTGTGGGTAGATGTCAGGAAGTAGGATTTGAGAATATGTGTATAGTCTCAAATGCTTCAATGCAACCAGAATGTGCACACCCACCCCCATGTGCATACACATATATATCTCTACACAGAATATAAACAGCAAAATAAAAAAGAAATAAAAATTAAAAATTAAAAATGGAAAATAAGAAAAAATCTTGGATGATCAAGGTCATCCAGGGTGATCAAATTGTTGTCAAGGATGGATGTTCATTGCTTATTCTGTTGTGTTATTATTTTCATTTCTTTTGGTGCTATGTAACCCTTGGATCAAAGGCTGGAGGTTGTTAAATCTGACTTCTTTGTGCTTTTCTCTAGGCCACCAGGCATTGTGGGCTAAAGCTAAGAGGTTGCGATAGCTCTCAGTTTCCCATCTCACAATACGGAGTAAGCTAGAGTGCAGAGCACTGATAATTGATGTGTTCCCAGAAAAGGAGTGGAACAGAGTTCTAAATGGCAAGTTCCAATAGTTGAGGTTTATTTCTATTTGTCCTTTGGAACTTTGTTGAAAGGTGTTTGAGCTTAGATCCCCACTTCCTGTTGCTGGGCAGATGCCAGTCTCTGCTGAATGTATGAGTCTTATGTAAGTCTCCAAAATGCCTCTCTTAGAGTGGGGGATCTGACTTTCCCCAGATCTTACGTATTTTACCACAATGGATGTGAATTTCCCAGGATCATGCCTGGAATGCAGACACATATGTCTCACCATTTTATGATGTCTTCCCAACTGCTCTGGTGGGCCACCAGCAGCTAACAGTGCTATTTCTTCATGATGTCCCCAACGTGGATCAACCTAGACAGTCTCCTGTGCCTGTTTTATGAGCTCCTGATCTCCTGCCTCTGCTTGCTCTGTGACCACTTATATCATAGCTCCAGCTGCAGCTGTCTGTTCATTGTGTGACTCTGATCACTCTTCAGTCATCAAATTGCTCTACCATCTCAGGGTCAGTTAAGATCAGGCTCATTCTGTATTCTGTAGGTTCTTCCAAGACAGTTTTATTTGCGGTACTTTCCTCTCTACATTCCTATGCTTCCTCCCCTTCTGTGGTAAGCTAGTGGCAAGGTGCATCTCTAAAGTATTATTTCTTATTTTACATTCAAAGTGTCTGGCTTTCTGTGTCTCTTATTAATTTGTTGCCCAATGTTGAATTTCAGTGAATTTACTCACTCGCTCACTTTGATGGAAAGCAATACTCCTGCTTCTTGGATCTTGAGCTGAGGAGCAGTTGGAGACTACCCTTTCTCTAGTCCTCCGCCTTCCCAACTCCCAATTTCTGTGTTTTTAAGGCTTTAGTTATCCTTCAAAGTACCATTTTTGCATGTATGTCTAGTAAATTTGACATATATTTTCATTATTATTCAATTTTAAATATTTAAAACTTCCTATCAAAGATTTTTTCTTTGCTTTATAAATTATTTAGAACTGTTTATAAATTTCCAAATATATAAGGGTTTTGCTTTTTTTCTTATTAATTTTAAATAAATTGCTCAGTTGTTAAAAAATAAAGGTGACATGGCTTTAAATTTTTGTTAAGAAAAGTTAAAAAAATGAAAGGGAGATCACTAGAAGAAAGGCACCAGGGGAGAGAGGCAATGAGGGAGGGGGGCTGTGGGGGGGAGTGACATTGGCCAAATAGTTATATTGTGTGCATGTATGAATATGTAACAACAAACCCCATCATTATGTACAACTATAATACATCAATAAAAATTTGGAAAAAAGAGATTTACTTATCTGTACTACATGTGACATTTAGAAATTTCTATGTTTGAAGAGAATCTGTATTCTTTAGTTATTGGACATAAAATTATACATATGTATGTGCGTATATATATATGTATGTGTGTGTGTCTGTGTTTTGTTCCGGTTTTCTCTCTACTATTTTTTTCCACTTGACCTATAAGTAACTGAGATTTGATTGAAATCATCTATTCTGATGATGATGGTGTTTTTGTAGTTGTATCAGTTTTGATTGGTAAATTTTGAAATTATTTTTTACATGAATCTAATTTTAGAATTCTTATATATTCTTGATGTATTGAACTTTCATTACTGTATAGTAACTCTAATGATAACAATGCCATTGTTTTTGCCTCTGTTTTTTCTTTTGTTCAGGATTTCCCCCTAGCTCATATTTCTCTTGGATGCCTTTTTCCATGAATTTACTTTTAAGATTTTCATGTCCTTATACATAGCAGGCGTATCTCTTACAAATAGTAGATATCTGAAATATGTTTTAGTTTTCACGTTTTTCAATTAAACCTATTTTAAATAGAACCTGAAACAATTTCTAATCGTCATGACTATTGAATAATCATCATGACTTGATACCTTTAGACTTGTCTCTGCCATGTTACTGTTCTCTTTTCCTATGCATTTTCCTTCCCTTTTTTTGGATTCATTATTACTGTCTGCCTTCTATTCTTTTCTGGCAGTTATAGTTAGACCTCTGCTCTCCAAAACAGCCTTGAACCTTCAAACATGTTCTTGATTCACATGCTGTTTCAGCTGTCTTATTTTTTTATAATTGTCACAATCTGATAGCCTCATTTTCTACAGCATTTATTTCATTAAAGTTACACAGTTCTAATTTTGTTTGCTTACTCTTATCTTTCTCATTTTAGATCCGTCACCCTGGGTTAATTTTTACCTCCTGAAGTTGTCCTTGAACTTTGCTTTAGTGAAGTTTCCGTGGTGTCAACTCTTAGTTTTGTTTATCTGAATTTGCCTTATTTTTAGTTTTTTTATTTGTTTGATTTTTTGTTTGTTTGTTTGATTCTCAATTTTAGATTGGCAGTTGTTTTTCTTCACCAGTTCTACCTACTCTTCCGTGGTTTTCATGCTGTTTAGAAGTACACTCTCTAGTCTAACAACCTGGGGTTTTTTTTTTTTTTTTTTGTAGTGATGTATCATTTTTGTTCCAACTACTTTTATTTTTTAAAAAAACTAGCCCTTTTGGTAATTATGGGTTCACGTATGTTTGTGTACCCTTTAGCTGGTATACTTGTTACTTAATTCCCCCAATTATAACATATTGTAAAACTATAGTGCAATATCACTAATATTTTATTGTCCATTCTTTAATATTTCATGCCTAATAATTCTATATTCTGTTTTGTATAATTCCAAAACCCATAATCTTTAGAATTCTTAATATCCCAATTTTACTTATCATGGCTTGCCTAATATGTTTTGTGACATTTTAATGCATGCTTATTACTTGATCTTACTGTGTGGGAATCTTGCTGGCCTAAACTGGGGCCAGCTTCTCTATGTCTGTTGTGCCAGGAGCCAGGAGGTGACACTGACCCACCACCATTTTAAGACTCTTAGATCCAGGTTTGTTGAAGGAACCGCAGGCTTGCTTCCTCTCACTCAGTATCCTGCCACTGAGCTATTGTGATGATTGTGCTGAGAGCAGCTATACCTCTCCTAAATGTCAGTGCTCACTGTATTTGGTTGCTGCCCCAGTGTAAGGATTTTTTATAGGGTAGAGTAAAGTTTGCAAGCACAGCACTGCATTACATATTTAGTCTATAAAGGATCTGGCTGGTTTGTAGCAGAAGCTTGGTAAAGTCTAGTTTTCCACGTTCCTGGGATCAGAAGTTCTGTAGAGGTGTGACAGAGTTTGTTAATCTTTGAAATGAATATTAATAGAATTGTATAGTGTCTGCAGTGCCTGTCTTGGAGGATCACAATATTCCTCCTTGGTTCCTGGCCAGGACTGAAGCACTCGTTTCCTTAGCTGCTGGGAGTGTAGGCTTCCGCCTATTGCTTTCCCTGACTTTGTCTGCGGAGAATGGCGGTGCCCCAGAGACATCCTGCATCCAATGACTTTCACGTTCCTGACTGTGCACCTTCAATTCAGGACACCTCTCAAACGACACCCCAGTTCACAGCTCCCTGTGGAGTCGGCTGAGCTACCTGTGGCTGGATCACAGTTCAGTGTCTCTGCAAATCCTGCTTCCTTCTCCTGAACAACCTCTAATAAACTTTCTACATGCAAATCTATCTCAGAGTTTATTTTTCTGGAATAAATTGACTTAAATTAATCTTTCTTTTAAAACTAAGGAATACTAAGATGGCACCTTTCTCCCTCCAGAATAATACTTAAAATATTTACATCATGTCATGGATTTTAGTCCTAGAAGCCATTTAGAAATAATCTACTATATTGTCATACTAAAATGAAAAATTGGGATTTTAGAGTTTAACTAATTCACAAAAGGTCACCAACTTGCTCTGTTGTTTCATTTTTTTCCTCTCCAAACAAAAAGACTGAACTCTGATATTTAAGGCTTCTATAATTTCTATGAATCAGGTTACCCATGGTTCTGTGCCCCAGCGACCAAGGCACTTACCAGCTGAAGTGCTTAGTTCCCTACTTGGCTCTTTGTCAAAATTCTTTTTCTTGTCAGATAGTTTTGAGCTATGGCCATGAAACAGAAAAAAAGAAAAGAAAAATAAAGCCAATATAATGTAACAGAGAAATTTAGAAATAGGTCTTTCTTGTTTCCAACAAAGCCTTTAAAACTGTTAGACTTGGGATAGATTCCAAGCTGGCTTCATGGACATGGATCTGTGTCACAGGGTCCTACATTCAGAGGGTCTTAGTTCTTCACTTAATGCTTTGCTGCACCTTGAAATTCATAGTCAATCTTGAATAAGAAGTCCCAGATTTTGTTTCTCCATGGACTTCATAATAATGTGGCTGGTCCTGAGTGGACAGCTCAGTGTAGGTAGAGGAATGTGGCTTTTAGAAATCTAAAAAGTGTGGATCAAATCCCAGTTCTGTCCCTGATGTGTGAATCTCTTTCCTCATTGAAAACATATTGATTATAGGGCCTGCATGTATTTGAAATTTGCTGGGTAAAAGAATTAATTAACAAATACCACTATAGTAACTACTATGCGAAAAAACAAGGATCAACCAATGGGTTTTAGAACTGGACTTCCTAGGTTTATATCTGAGCTCTGTAATTTATTCACACTCTACCCTGGCCAAACTCATTAAACAGTCTGTGTCCCATTTGAAAAATCATAGAATTGTTGTGAATGATAAAAGGTTTAACAGTAACTTCTTGGCAATAGTAACTTCTGGGTTATAGTATTCTTTAAATGTCGTCTATTATTCTTTTTGGGAAAGGCACCCAAACCCTTCTGAAGCATGTAGCCTATGGAGAAAAATAATCACAGGAATCTTTTGGGGAGAAAAGGTTGGGAACACGTGAATAGGACTGTACACAGGACATGACTCCTGTAAACCACTGAGGAAAATATTTGTCATTAGTAAGATATCTACAAACCTCTTAACATCCATCTCAGACACATCAGTGTGTACTGGAAGAAGAGGAGCCATCTCTTGCCCATGTGTTCTTAATAGAATATGGTTGATACAATTGCACCTTTGCAACAGAAGCTCTGGAAGCACAAATTCCCCATGATGTCTGTATGTCCATTTTCTTAAGTTTTATGCTCTTGGCACCTAAATTGAGTACAGTTACTCTTTAAATCATAATTTATCTATCTCAGTAGTCATAACCAAATGAGTAAGAGTCTGTGATAAAGTCCAAAAGGAAAGTCCAAGTGTTTGCAAAATTTCTGAAGATGGATCCAAGATATAGTGTAGTGTATTACTAAACTAAATAAACAAAAGTAAGGTCTAAGGTCCATTTTAAAAAGTCAGCCTTTTCCTTTATGAATTGTATTCTTCCAAATTCATATGCTGAAGCCCTAATCCCCAATGTAATGGCATTAGAAATTGGATCTTTAAGAGAAAATCAGAGTTCATTAGGTAATAAGGGTGTAGTCTTCATGATTATTATAAGTTGTCTTATAAGAAGAGGAAGAAGGAGGATATCTTTCTCTTCATTTTCATATACACCAAGAAAAGACAAGCGAGGAAGCAACCTCACCCAAACCCAGCCATGCTGGAACTCTGATCTCAAACTTCTAGTCTACAAAACTGTGAGAAAATCAATTTTTTTGTTGTGTAAGTCACCCAGACTAGGTTATTTTTTCATTGTAGCTGGAGTTAAGACAATCCTTTCGATAGTTTTCTTATTATGTGCCCCCCCATCATTCTCATTTGGAATCAACCAGAAAGATGTAGGTAAAAATTGAAAGAATCTCATTTCACCAAAGTATTAGAGTATTTTTCTTGCCATTGTGGGTTGAATTGTTTCTCTTAAAAGACATGTTAAAGTTCTAACTTCTGGTATCATGAATGTGACTTTTTTTTGCAAACAGTCTTTGAAAATGTAACCAAGTTGGATTTATACTGGAGTCAGGTAGATTCCCTACTCTAATAGGACTTCTCAGAAGGAGAAGAGAATGCCACCATGGAGAGCAGACACACAGGAGGAATGCCTTCTGATAAGGAAGGCAGAGTTTGGGGCAACACAGTTAGCTGAAAGTGAAGGAATGCCCATCTATGGCCACTGCCACAAGATAAGAAGGAGCAAGAAAGGATTCTATTCAGAGCCTCAGGGGGAGCATGGTCCTGTGGACACTTTTGATTTCCAACTTCTGACCTCAACAGCTGTAAGAGAATACATCTCTGGTTTTAGCCATCCAGTTTGTACCACATTGTTATTGGCAGCTCTAGAAAGTAAACACACTTGCCTTTTTCATTGAAACAGTATTTTATTTTTTTTCTTTTAGTTTTATTTCCCCTAAAAAGATTTGCCATCAAAGCAAATGAGTAAAATATACAAGTGTGGGGATATATTAAATTCCAGTAACCTAATCTAAAATATTATATAGACAGGAGAGTTGCATTGTGTGTAGAATCCATGCCACCATGCCCCTAATGTCCTGGGCCTCATGCATTCTTCCTCCCGTTAAGTACACCCAACAAGCCACCAACAAACAAAATGTACCTGTGTATTCCGTGATGTACAAGAGGTGATTGCAGGCCAGGTCTTGCCAAGTTTAAAAAGCCAAGGCTGTGATTCATCAATGGACACCGAGTGTTTGTCATAAATATGGAGGGAGCTGTGCAAACTGGAAAGGGCAGTGGGCCCATGTGGCAATTGGCATAACAATTGGCATTGCTTTGATTTATGGAACCTCGCCTGTGATTGTGAATGTGTTCTTTAAAAACTTAATACATAAGTTCATAACTATTTATTATAAGAATAAAATGGAGTATATTTAAATCAAATACATTTGAGTCTATTCTGTGCTTCAAATACCAAAAAGAAGATATTTCAATTTATTTGCGAACACAAGGGGGCGCCATTGTCACGTTGTTCATTTCCTGTAGAACTAACGCTGCTAAATTTTGTGTAGGTTTCAATACATAGTGCACTATTTCAAATGGGTAATTATTTGTCATAATCATTTGTAAATTATACAAACATAGACCCTGGATATTTGTCACATGAGACTTATTTTAATACTAGCTTTGATTTGATTTTTGTGTTGTTTTGTTGGAGAGAATCAATTTATTTAGTTCTTCATGTGGCTTTCGTTGCTCCGAGACTTTGTTGTGTATGTGGTGCTGGGATTTGAACCCATGTACTTGTGCAAGCCAGACAAGCGCCCTAACTTCTGAGCTACCACTCCAGCCCTTAATATTTGCCTTGAAAGAAGTCTCCTTTGATGAGCATTCATATACTTTTTGTATTCTCTTCATTGTTTCTGATTCTGCAACCGTCACTCAATTCTAAGAAGACTGGGTACTATTGTGGTTTCTAGTGTGATATGATAATTTTCTAGAAATATGATTTCTTTTTTTTTAAGGAGAGAAGGACAGAGAGAATCAATTTTTTATTAAGTTTTTCACATGGCTTTCGTTGCTCCAGTACTTAGTTGTGTACGTGGATTCTGGGGTTTGAACCCATTTACTTGCACATGCAAGGCAAGTGCCCTAACTGCTGAGCCACCGCTCCAGCCCCAAAATATGAATTCTTTAAAATAGACTTTTTAATCATACTGCTGGGAAATATGTGGGGTACCAGGAGATGGGCCTGTGTGATATCAAGGATGAGTAACCCCAACAGCAGATGAATTTCCTTTCAGATGCAACACAGCATGCCAAAAGAGTGAAACAGAAGCCAAATGTTTGGGCAGGTCCATGCAAATCAAATCATTTGGAGATGTGGGGTGGGGTAGGAGTACGAATGTTAGTAGTAAGAATAATAAGTACCCAAATTTTTCTACTCATTATATCTTAGATCCTTTATTTGCTTAGGTTGCATTTTTTAAAATACCATAATCTTGGCAAGCAGGTATTAACACTTCCATTTTTACAGATGAGAAAGCAGAAGTTTGGTCTGGCCTACTCAACCCTTACTGCATGAAACTTGTAAAAAGCAGTCCTGACTGCTAACCCCAGGCTCTCCCCATTCCACACTGCTTTTCCATCAACTGTAAAAGAGGATGAATTTAGTGATTCAACAAAAAAGTAATTTGATTGATATTCAAATTTCTCCATCCTCTATCATATCCAGTTTGTATATTTGATTTGGCCTGGGTTACCCTGAGCAAAATACAAAATTCTACGTGAGTGCAAATTTTGTGATTGTGTGTATCATGTTTAGTGATACATGACTGACAAGTGGCTATTTGTATGGTAGCAGAGTAGGTCCACGTGACAACAGAAAACCAAAGAACCAAAGATGGCAGGGCACCACCTCCATTCTCTGCCAGTTGTGGGTGTGGAAGCTAGAATTCAATCTTAACTTTTGGAAAGAGAAACTGAAGTGAGACCAGATTGCTGAACTACTTCAATTATTGCTAATGGTTGATATTCTTGACCTAGCACTTTTTATTCCTGCCCAAGGAATGTACCTTATGAGTTTTACACCACTTTAGAAGCCAGGCATGCTTGAATTTTAGTCCAAGCCTTGCCATTTTCAGACTTTTGGCTTTGGATAAATTCCCTGTGTCTTAGATCAGTGAAAGAAATGTAAGAATGAATATCAACTTCTCAGGACTGTGAAATATGTATTTATTTGTGTATCTACACACATATTTATTTGTTTTTACACACAAGCACACGCACACTCAATAAATAATAGGTACATTTAAAAATTCTGTCTTGCTTTGTGATAAGGGTACCCATCTCTTTAACTCAGTCATCTGCAATTATGAGCAGTGTTCATTGAGGCCACTAGATGTCTCTCATAAGTTGAAGTTCAGGAGAAGGAAAAAAAGATGCTTGTGAGCATGCTTCATAAACTGTAAGGCCTTATGAAATATAAAATTATTGTAAAGGCTTCTTTCTCTTAAATCACCTTCTAATTGATAAATTCTTATACTTATGTACTTACCTAGTTAGTTTAAGACAATATACATTTACTGAGCACCAGTATGTGTGTGTGGGGAAGCATTCATTGATTTAAAAAATGTATGTTAACAACCTATAATGTGTATTTCTCTAGGTACTGGAAATTGAACAATGAGAAAAAGAAACTAAGGCTTTGCCCCTAGAGATCTACCTTGTAAGGGTGGCGTGTATAGGATACACTTGTCATATGTAGAAAAATAGTGTCAAAGGTTAGGGAATGATGTAGGTAGAGTTGTCAAAAAGTTTTCTTTGGGTAAAAATTGAGCAAATAACTGGACGGAATAAGGAATGAACCACCTAGACATCTTAGAAAAGTGAGTTCTTGGAAGAGAGAATAGAAAGTCTTGAAACAAGGAATTGTGTATGGTATGTTTGCAAAAACGCAGGGAGGCCAGGGGAAATTATAATAATTATTGGATTTTTTATGTAATTTGCTATTTCTTTGAAAGACAATATCTATTATAATATTATAATTTCATAACTCCTTTTTCATAGGTGTTTGTAATAAAAATCTAAAACTATACTATAAGGCCATAGTAACAAAGACAGCATGGTACTGGTATCAAGACAGGGAAGAAGACCAATGGAATAGAATAGAAGACCCCGAAACAAATCCTCAAATCTTTAAACATCTGATTTTTGACAAAGGGGGACAAAATATTACATGGAGAAGTGACAGCCTCTTCAACAAATGGTGCTGGACAAACTGGTCATCCACCTGCAGAAAG